>MU686209.1:177221-260270 GCA_026770625.1 Nicotiana glauca | reverse complement strand
TTACTGAGCTGAAACAATAGAATATCCCTCCAAAGTGCGACTATAATAGTCCAATCAACTATACCGGGAAAATCATCCCGCACCACATTTGTAGTGCCATTACAATCCTTCAATTTTCAATTTATAACAAGCGCTCGCGTAAGATTGAGTAGGAAGAAATCAAAGGCATAAGCCTCAAAGGAATCGAACTGCACGAAAAGAAAATCAAGAAGGGAAGTACTCCTAACACTCCTGCAGCCTCCCGAGGATAAGTACACACGTCTCCGTATCGATCCGCGAGACTCTACTAGACTTTCTCATGACTCGTGAGACCAACGGGAACCTAGTGCTCTGATTCCATGTTGTTACGACCCAAATCTACTACGGGTCGTGATGGCGCCGGACACCGCTGTCAGGCAAGCCAATTAAATTACCGATTTAAAATTCTCTTTTTAAATACATCAAATTCCAAAAATTTCCTTCCATTTTTCATAAATAATAGATTTTTGCTTAAATTCAAATCAAACAATAACAATTTATTCAAATCTTTCGAAAACCATCCCAGAACCGGTGTCATAAGTGCATGAGTGACTACTAATAAGTAAATAAAATACAACATCTTTTCGAAATACAGTGGACATGGAATAAATAATGAAAATGCAGAAAGGAACTACACTAGCTGTGGGTCGCCTCACAAATTGCAGCTCACCTAGTCCCATAATTATCCATGCTGTTACGCCCAGTAGGCTGCTAGAAGTGTATATATACGTGTGCAACAAAAATGCACATAAGTGTAGTATGAGTACGTAATCAACATGTACTCAGTGAGTATCCCACCTAATCCCTAAGGGGTAGAGACGAGAGGCCCAACTTCGACACTCACTAGAGGTCAATTAACAATATTCTATAAGTGCGAGGATAATCATGGATTTGTATAGAAGTTCTGATTGTGAAGCCAGAAAACAGGGAAATATCTTCAACAATAAATCAAGAGCTTCTAAAGTATGTTCTCTATTATCTTATCAGTTTATATCAAGCCACGTAGGGCCAATTCCACATTTACAATTTTCAAGTAAAAGATAAACATGTGCAAATCATGCCGAGGTCGACGGCCCGCTCCAAAAGGAATATAAATTGTGCACTGTCGAGGGTCGAGCGGCATGAACCATACATGCATCTATTCTCACCGAGGCGTTCGGCCCGTTCCATGAATAAATACATATCCTACTCGCGAATCATCCATGCAACATAGGCACACATAAAGTACTTGCTCAAGTAGGAAACTAAGAGTTTATCGAGGATAATCTTCCAAATAGACAAATTTCTCTTTTTATCATTTCAGGGAAAATTAATATTAAATCTCTTTTTAAATTCCTTTACCAATTCAAGGTGATTTAAACAATTCAACTATCAATGTGTTCACAGTTAATCCAAGTATAACATGCTTGGATTAATAGTAGCTATGCACTAACTCTCGTCACCTCGTGCGTACATGGCCCCCACAAATAGGAGCACATAACCAATTTAACTCACCTATGGGGTAAATTCCCCCTCGCAAGATTAGAAAGGGGACTCTCCTCGCTCCGAAGGCTCATAACCGGCATTCTACATTCATCCGAAGGCTTGAACCGACGTACCATGCACCCAAACTAGCCAATTAACGACAACCTAATGAGAACATGCTCAAATACTTGTTAACAATTCAAATTATAAAAATTCCCAACTCCACTTAGTGAAATGACCAAAATGCCCTCAGGCCCGCGTGCTCGGAATCCAAAATTTTTCGAAGATAAAGGTTACCCATGACCTTAGGAACTCAAATATATAATTTTTACTAAACTCCATCCTCAACATCGTGGCTAAAATCCAAGATTATAATTTTTCTAGGTTTTCAACCAAAACCTCAATATTTACTCTAATTTCCATGCTTATATCCATATATAATTGATATATTCAACTCAAGAGTGGTGGGCATAACTTACCTTAACATAGATGACGAAATCCCTCTTTGAAGCTCTCCAAAAATCGCCCCTAAGCCATGATAAATGGGTGAAATGAACCTAAATCCTGATTTTGTAAACATTCTGCCCAGACGACCCTTCTATGCGATCGCAACCGCAGCCCTGCGATCGCATAGGCCAAAAAAATGCTGCCTCCCAAATTGCATTATACGATCGCAAATAGAGGCCTGCGATCGCATAAGGTCTAGCCTTCCTCCTATGCTCCTATGCGATCGCATTGCACCTCCTGCGATCGCATAAGCCAAAATTCCAACTCCTCTCCCCTTGCTATATGCGATCGCAAACCTCCTCATGCGATCGCATAGAGTAAAAATCTGCTGCACTTATACCAGAAAACTAGCAATCCTCACAAGGCGAAAATCGATCCGTTAACCATCCGGAATCCACCCCGAGGCCCCCGGGACCCCAGCCAATCATACCAACCAGTCCCAAAATACATTACGGACTTGCTCAAGGCCTCAAATCATAACAAACCACGCTAAAACCATGAATTACACCCCTATTGAAGCTTTATGAACTTTAGAATTTCAAACTTCTACTTCCGATGTTTAACCCTATCAAATCACGTCCGATTGACCTCAAATTTTGCACATAAATCATATTTGATATTACGAACCTATTCCAACTTTCGGAATTGGACTCCAACCCCGATATCAAAAAGTCAACCTCCGGTCAAACATCTAAAAAACCTTCAAATTTCTATCTTTAGCCAAATGGCTTCAAGAGGACCTACGGACCTCCGAATTCACTTCCGATCGCGCTCCTAACTCCAGAATCACCATACGGAGCTATTCCCAGACTCAAAATCCCAAACAGACATCGATAACAATGAAATGCACTTCAAACCAAACTTAAGAAATTCTTTCTAAAATGCTAACTTCCACAATAGGCGCCAAAACGCCCCTAGGTTATCCAAAACCCAATCCGGGCACATGCCCAAGTTCGAAATCATCATACAAACCTGCTGGAACCTTCAAATCCTGATTCCGAGGTTGTTTACTCAAAATTCCAATCCTAGTTCATTCTTTAAACTTTAAGCTTCTCAAATGAGAGTTTTCATTTAAATTTAACTCCGGTCTTCCTGAATTTAAATTCTGACCATGCGAACAAGTCACAATACCTGAAATGAAGCTGCTCATAGCCTCAGACTGCTGAACAACACGCTAGGGCTCGAAACGACAGGTCGGGTTGTTACACGCACTATCGAAGAATTTTTGAAAAGAGACTCTCTTTACCAGGAACGTATTAGATTAGATCTTTGATATGTAAATAAATTTTAAACACGAAATGATCTTCCTAAGATTGTTTGTCTTCCGCGGCATGTTATGAACAACTATATGCAATCATTCAGTGGTATCAGAGCCATGGTTTCTTGTGTCTAAAATTTATTTATGAAATATTTTAAGATTATATTTGAAGAGTTCAAACCATAATACATGTGTCTTATGCAATAATCAAATTGTTTGAATACATATAAATTGATATTATTTTATTTTGAATAATATATATATATATATATATATATATATATATATATACACACACCCACACACACCCACACACACCCACATATAAGTTAAACTATTGAGAAAGTTCGTAACTTAAATTTAAAATTTTGTATTAGATACGTTGATAATCTATAATAGGTTATTAGATTCTACTGTTATTTTTATTGTTATTAGTTCATGAGATGTTAATTAATAATAATATTCTGGCATGAATTATTATTATGTAATATAAAAGATAAATATGTTAGAAGAATTTTAAATTTTGTTTTTATGCCACGTGCTCGTTCGTTACATAATTTTAAATTATTTGTTACATGTGATGTAAATTAATTTAGAACTAAGCATGTAGACAACTTGAACTTAATTCACATGCTATAAAAGATTTGATCTTCATGTTATTTAAAACTGTTTAGTAACAATTCCCTCTTACTAAAATTTGAGTTCTTAAATAATAAGATATTTTATTGTAGAGCTATCTATCAAAGTAAATAATTTTACTTATTTATTATTTATAAGGAGCGACCTGACTACCAAGAGACTTATAGTTCAAGAATATGTTAATTTATTTTTATTGTATTAGATGTATGGATTGAAGGAATTATTAAATTTTAAACTAGAAGCCTGGACTACCCGGGGAGTATAAAATTTAATAAGTTCTTTGCTATCATGATGGTTGAACTCAACGATGCCAATAGGATCGACCGGACTACCAGGGGACTATTTGACATAGAGCTATTTAAGAAAATTATATGGGAATACAATTGGTAAGAGTACCTACCTTTAAAATATATGTGAGAAAGGACTTGACTTCCAAGGGGATCATACATATTGTTAAAGGATTCCTTTACTCCACTAACAAAAATAAAGATTTCGTAAACAATAATGAGGTTAAATAGTTTAAAATAATTAGTGGAAATATCATTTAGATAAAAGTCCATGTCCTTATGATATATGTAAATATGTTCTTATATTATTTCCTTTTCTTTTCTATATTTTAGATTTCTCAGTATGTCTGTTATATCACTGTGTAAAATACTTGTCACGACCTTATTCCCGAACCCGATCGTGATGGCGCCTCTCGTGAAGACAAGGCCAGCCAATTAAACCCAATTTACCCTTTTTAAACAGTTAAGCAGTAATAAACATACGAACATGAGTAATTAAACCAAAGTCTAAGCAAAAGATAGCATAATATGCAGAGTACATCCCATAAACAACCCGATACCGGGGTGTCACAAGTTTCGAGCATCTAACAACACTGAATACTAAAATGTAACTACAGAGTTTGAAAGTGAACTAAGAATATAAAAGGGAAGAGATAGGGAGGAGCTCGGGGCTGCGAACGCCAACAACTACCTAAAGACTCCTCAATATCCGCCTGAAGCTGGAGTGAATCAGCACTCGAGAGCGGGACCAGATGCGCCTGAATCTGCACACAAGGTGCAGGAAGTAAAGTGAGTACTTCAACTTAGTGAGTAACAAATGTAAATAACGACAGAAAGAAAGAAAACACAAAAGGCACAAAACATTATATAATGAAGCAGTAAAACCATTTAAAAACAGTAAACCAATGTAAAGTCAAGTAAAATCCTTTTTCAACAATAAACACGTAATTGACTGACAATTTAGATAAGGTAAACAAATAGAAGTTTGCCCCTCGAGCACAATATCAACAAATCTGCCCCTCGGGCAACATCTCAGAACAACACTAGCCCCTCGGGCTCAATCTCACATCACAATGGGTACCTGCGCTCACTGGGGGATTGTAGACTCCTGGAAGGGCCTCTTACGGCCCAAGCACAATAACAAGCAATATCATGGCATCAAAACTAGACCCTCGACCTCATATCAATCAAGCCACCTCATGGCGTACATATCTCAGGCCCTCAGCCTCACATCAGTATCAGTGTTTCCTCACAACATAGAACCTCGACCTTACTCAGTCAAAAATCCTCACAAGCCCCTCGGACAATAGTAAAATAGTGTTTCTCAGCCCAAACATAATTTAAAATATTATTTAAGTCTTAAAATTGAGTCAACATGGCTGAGTATGAAAAAGTGGAAAATAACATAACCGAGTTCAAGTATAAAGTCAAAACACTGAGAAAATATCAAATAAAAGCCCCGAAGTGTTCAAATAGTTGGTACTAGGCCCAAATATGGCATTTCGCCCAAATAATGATGATAGCAAATAGTTTTCAATCAAATACACGGTAAAATCATCAATCGGGACATACCGAGTCATAATCCCCATTAGTGTACGACCCCACGCTCGTCATCAAGCGTGTGGCTCACCTCAATATAGCACTTTGATGTGCAGTCCAGGGTTTCAAACCTTCAGAACATCATTTACAATCATTACTCACCTCGAACCGGCTAAATCTCTATCTCGCGACGCCTTTGACCCTCGAATCAGCCTCCATGCACATCAAATCTATCCAATATCAAAACAAGGACGTCAAAATATGCTAAGGGAATAAAGCCCAAGCAAAAACAATCAATAAAGGGTACAAATCCCGAAATTACCAAAACTCGACCCCTGGGCCCATATCTCGGAATTCGATAATATTTACACCAATAGATTCCTTATCTTCCCACGAGTTCATGCATACCAAAAACTCAGAAATCCGACCTGAAATAGTCAATCAAAACCTCAATCATAGGTTTCCAATCCTATACCCTAGCTTTCCACAAATTTCACCCTTAATTTCCATAAATTCTAGCTCTAATCAATGAAATAATAACATAGGAATGAGTTTTAGGTCCAAAAGCCTTACCTCAATGAAGTTCCCTTGAAATCCCTCTTTCAAATCGCCCAAAAAGCTCCAAGGCCGAAGTCAAAAATGGTGAAATAGCTCAAATTTGCAAAATGAAATAACTTATATGTTCTGCCCAGACCTTTCCACATCTACGGTACTTTGACCGCATTTGCGGCTAAATCCTCCACTTCCGCAGAATTAACTTAAGAGACCAAAATTGTATCTGTGATAAGCCATCCGCCGCAGGTGCGGTCCCACAATGCATCTGCGGTGTAACAACCCAACCAGTCATTTTGAACTCTTGCACTTTAATCACCAGTTCTCGGGCATGACTTGCCTCGTGTTATGTATTATGACTAATATAGATCGTTGGTTTAGGTTTTCAGGAAAATTTGGAATGAATTTGAAAGAACAGTTCCAGTAGAAAGCTTTAAATTTGAAAGGTTTGACCAAGAGTTGACTTATTTGTATATGAGCTCGGATTGGAGTTTTTATGATTTGGTTAGCTTCGTTAGGTGATTTTTGACTTAGGAGCGTGATCGGAATTGGTTTTGGAGGTCCGGTGTAGAATTTGGCTTGAATTGGCAAAGTTAGTATTTTGGCGAATTCCGCTTGATAAGAGAGATTTTGATCCGAGGATCGGAATGAAATTCCAAGAGTTTCCGTAGCTTTGTTATGTCATTTGTGATTTGTGCGCAAAATTTCAAGTTATTCGGATGTCGGTTGGTTGAGTTTTTGATCAAATGCGTGTTTCAGAAGTTTTAGAAGAACTTAGGCTTGAATTCGATGTAATTTAATGGTTTTGGTATTGTTTGAGGTGTTTTGATAATTGGAACAAGTTTGAATGATGTTTTAGGAAGCGTTGGTGCTTTTGGTTGAGGTCCCCGAGGCCTCGGGGAGATTTCGGATGGCCATCGGGATGAATTTGGACTTGTTGCATTTCTGAAGATTGCTGGTATTTGGTATTTCCGCATCTGCGAAAAAGGGACAGCAGATGCGGTTCCGCATATGCGGTAAGGAAGTCGCAGGTGCGAATTCTTGGTCATGGGAGGACTTCCGCAGAAGTGGATGGTGGTCCGCATATGCGGCGTCTGCAGAAGCGGATATGGACCGCAGAAGTGATCCTGAGCGCAATAGTGTAGTTCCACAAATGCGGAAAAAATACCGCAGAAGCGGTGACCGTAGAAGCAGTTAAGGTATTGTAGAAGCGGAAATGAGTTCTGGGAAGAAGGATTTTAAAATAACATCTCATCCGCGAGCCTAGGGTATTTTCCACCATTTTTGAGCAACCTTGAGAGCTTTTGGACGGAAATTGAAAAGGGTCTCGACTGGGATTGATTGCAGGGGAGTTCTATGATCTTAAAACACGATTATTATGTGAAATTAACCTTGAAATTTATGGAAATTAAGCCTAAAATTGAAGAACTAAGGCTTGAGTTTTTGGTATGTCAAATTTGTGATTTGATGGGTCATTTGAGCTCGGATTTGAGAGTTCTTGGTATATATGAACTCGTGAGAAGATAAGGAATCTATTAATGTAAAAATTCCTGAGATTTGAGAAGTGGGCCTGGGGCTCGGGTTTTTGCTAATTTCGAGATTTTTAAATATTTTTTGATTGTTTTCGATTGGGTATTGTTTATTGGCATATTGTGACACATTCATTGTGGTTTTGATTAGATTCGACGCGTGTGGAGGCCAATTTGAGGGGCAAGGGTGTCTCGAGCTAGGAATTTCACCGATTCGAGGTGAGTAATGATTGTAAATGACATCCCGAGGGTTTGAAACCACGAAATTGCACGTGATAGTGCTGTATTGAGGTGACTTGCATGTTGGATAGAGAGCGTGGGGTAGAGCACCATTGGGGATTGTAAATTGGTCTGTCCCGATAGATGAATTTACTTTATATTTGACTGAAATTACTTGTTATCATCATAATTTGGGCTGATTGCCATATTTGGGCTTCGTGCCAGCTATGTGAACCCTTCGGGGATTGTTATTGATAATTCCTTACTGTTTTAATTATATATTTGAACTCAGTCATGTGTTTTCCACTGTTTTAAAACTCAACCAAGTTTACTATGCCTTAAACACTCGAAATGATATTTCAAAATATATTTTTTTGGGCTGAGCATCATGCTTTATTGTTGCCCGACTGGCTTATGTGATTTTGTTGACTGAGTAAGCCGAGGGACTGTATTGAGAGGATACCCTTGGATCAGGCTGCACACTGTAGCAGCGTTATACTGATACTGATATAAGGCCGAGGGCCTAGATTTGATGTCACGAGATGGCTTAATATTGCGCTTGGGCCGTAAGGGGCCCCTTCCGGAGTTTGCACACCCCCAGTGAGCGCAGTCGACGATAAATGGAGTGGGCTGCACGCCGCAGTGATATGTGGAGTGGGTTGCATGCCGCAATGATATGTGGAGCGGGTTGCACGCTGTAGCGGTATCAGTACTGTTTGATGTGTTTGCATTATCTTATTTTTCTGCCATTATTTGTTGTTTGGTGTTACTTTTTGAAATTTAGACCTGATACTCTAGCATTCCTTGATAACTGAGTGTTGAGCCCGCGGGGCAGAAATTCTGTGCTTATCTGCACTATTTGGTTTTGGCATTCATTTGCGTTACCGCTGAAAAAATCATTTTCAAAAGAGGTTTTAAACTGAGCTAAGATATTTCTAAAGGTTTTACAGCTATACTGGTTTTTCTCAAAGGGCTTTTCACTGCTCCTATATAGCATGATGGTTTGCTTTATGTGTTTTCTTACTGCTCAATTGTTATTTACCCTTATTACTCACTGAGTTGGAGTACTCACTTTACTCCCTGCACTTCGCATGCAGATGTAGGTATTTGTTCACCCGGTATCGGGTTCTGGCTGATCAGAGGCAAAGCTATAGGAGTAGCGAGGTGATTGCGTGCGTTTGCAGCACCATTTTTCTCTCTTTTGGTTCATTATTACGGCCTTGTATATTTTAGGTCTTGTAGTTGCATTTATACTCTGATAGATGCTCGTGACTTGTGACACCCCGGTTTGGGCTGTGTTTGGGTTCTATTCTGCACTTATTAAAGAGATCTTTCAATAGACTGTGGTTAATTAAAAATATATTCAAGCTGATTATTAATATTAACTATTCTAAAAAGATAAGTTGGGTTAGTTGACTTGCCTCGTCTTCACGAGAGACGCCATTACGACCAGTGCGGGGATTGGGTCGTCAAGTGTGTATTAGAGCCTAGGTTACTAGGTCTCATGAGTCATGAGCAGGTTTATTAGAGTCTCATTGATCGGTATGGAGACGTCTCTCCTTATCCTCGGGAGGCTGCAGAACCTTTAGGAAAACTTCACATTCTTGAATTCTTATCATGCGTCCTTGATTCATCTTGAAAAGAAACTCTTGAAATTCCTTCCACGTGTTTGTATGCGCATATGAGCGCTCAGTATTAGATGTGCCTTGATTGCTTGTGATTCCCCGATTGAGGTGCGAGATGTGATCTCTGTAAGTTAGATGTTGGGCCAGTCTAGAGGACTTGAGGACAGACCTTTGCCTATGGCTTGAGCACCGAGGTGCTGATTGTGTGAGCGAGTGTTTGAACATATATGTTCGGTATTGTCCCTATTAGTGGGAATGATGGCTGGATAATTATGTGATGAGTATGTTAGTACTGCGAAATGTATCTATATGACTTGGAAGTAACGAGGAAGGTCTGCTGGATGATAAATGAACTATTAAGTGTATGATTCCATTGTGATTAGATGTGTAGCTCCGAGTTATGGGCGCGTGAAAATTTTTTTCTTGTCTCCTAGATGGGAGTGAAGTAAATTTCATGTTGCAGTATGAGTTCAGACTCAGGAAGACTAAGTGGCTATGTAATGTGTATGACAGTTGAAGGTTACAAAAATGTTATATTGAGGCAAAGAAGGTGGGTTATTCCCTGTGGAGTGTTCCGAAGTGGTGTGATCCTTATGTGTGTGTTAGAAGATATCATGTGTAATGGAAGGGTACGTGTTGAAAATTTGAAATTTTGGATTTGCTTAAGAGAGTGTATCTTGATCTATGGCTTTGAGCCAAGTGGGGGTGTCTGCTATGAGCAGTTGATTGCATAATTAGGTACTATGTTGGTTCCAGTTTGGGGCAGGCGAGTGAATTAGCTATGGCTAGAGTAAAGGAAAAAATTTGTCGAAGGCTACATTATGCTTCATGGGGAGAGAGAATCACAGGATATCTCAAGTTGTTGATGGTTAAGAATACTCGATGAATAGATCAGGAAGTTGCTTGGTCGTATCAGAATGAGGATTTCATTTTGCGGCATCGGAGTGCCAATGAGGCACGGGTGGTCCTATTCGTCGGGTCAAGTAATTTGTAGTTTGAATAAGAGTGAATGACTTTCGAGAATGGTTCTAATGTGTTCAAGATTCTGCAGGAATAATCGGGTATTTTAAGTTGCATGTGTGGTTAGAAACTGTGTTTTCATTGGCAGAGGTTCAGATTTGTGGTATTTCTAGGTTAATTATGGGGTTCTATGTATCAGTATCAGGAAAGAAAAAGTAACGAATTTGGATTCATAGGAAGTTCTTCAGATTAAAGTATTCGGGAGCGTGATGTTTCTAGTAATATCTGTGAGAGTATTCGGCGACTTATGGGTCTTAGACAGTGTGGTCTTGTGCTTGGGTCTTGTGTAGGGAGCCTGAGTTGAGGAATTATGGTGATACAATAAGAGGAAAATTAAGTTTAGGATGAAACAGAAGGAAATTTAGATGGATGAAGTATCTTGATAGTAAACTGAATCGGTACGGTAAGGATATGATTAATTCTTTGTATGTGTTCGAGGTAAGTGGTGCTTACAGGTATTTTGCAGCAATGCTCATGGGTTTTGATGGCTTGCTTAGCTTGGTCTAGATAGAAGGGTTCAGTCCTGGCAGTTTAATTTGTGCAAACGGAGTTGGGGAGAGTTCTTGTTGATTTCTACCTTGATTGGAGAGGTGCATTTCCTATGAATATGAGAGGCATGGGATGTGTCATGATTTTTCTTCTAGATGGGATCGATGGAAGTTCTTGATTAGTTGAGTACGTAGATGTATGTGACTCAGAAGGGAGATAAAAGTTTTCCTGTTATCCTTGGATGGTATGGTATATGCAGTATGTTGTGGAGGATCGAGATTTGCGTGTACGAGGTTTCAGTTTTGTTCTGAAAGGAAGTTCATAAAACTCCTAGGCAGCGGGTAGCCTCAGATGATTAAAGAAAAGGTATTGTTATTTGGAAGTGATTTGACGAGAGTATGGGTTTCAGAAAAACAGCAATGTGATTAAGTTGATGGCACTTCAGTAGTATTGCGGCACTTTTAGGCTGGATCGACTGCTGATATTCGAGATGCTTGTATGGTGCATGGGAATTTTAGAGTATTTATCGTGGAAAGATTGGGTATTAAAGTTGTGCACGTGTTCGGATGCGAGATTGGGATTCAGATATGATGATTTATGTGCCGTGTGGATGTGGAGATGGAAGTTCTCATATACAGGCTATGATTTGGTTGTAGATCGTGTGTGTCGGCACTGTTTAGCAACTACTAGGGATTTGGAGGCCTGAGTAGATCTTTCTTTGCTTGGTAAGTTAGATTTTGGATATGATGTTGGGGTGTAGACTGGTTGTCTCAGTGTTGGGTTATTCTGGACTATTGTGCTATGGGCTATGCCAGAGATGCCACGAGTTGAGTGGCGAGGTGCGTCAGATTATGTTCTAGCAGAGTGGTTTATATTTCAAGACCAGCAGATGGCTGGGAAGAGTTTCTTTTCTTAATTGGGCCTCCGTGATGGATGTCAGTGCAGAGGTTTCTACCATTGATTCAATTCTGGAGTAGAGGGGCTTTTCGGATGGATTTCTTGTGGCCGGGCATGTCGCCAGGCGAGGATGTGATTTTGGTATTGATTTGGTGCCGCACCGTATCGTACGTCTCCGACAGTAGTTATAGTAGTGGAAGGACTAGCTTCAGGCTTTCTTGGTAATGAGTTCGTTGGTAGGTCAATGTGGATGCGTGTTCTAGCTTGAGTCAGCTTGGTTGGCCTCGAATTGTATTATTGAGGGGTAGGTTGATTCGATCGTTATTGAGCTTGCTATTAATCTGGGAGACCTGTGAGTTTCCTTTTGTGCTACGAGATGTTATGATTTTTTGGTTATAAGTACCTATGGTGCAGTTGAATCAGGGGTCTCTTAGTGGAATTCGAGCGGGAAGAGTAATTGAGCGTTGCTTAGTGAACGACGTATTGATTATGTCCTATCGGGTTGAATGGCGTATATTATTTGTTTCACCGTGGGTGTAATGATTGCTTTGGTTCCAGACATCAAATTGTGCATGGCTGTCGATTTTGAGCATAGTGACTTGAGGTGTTTCATGTGTAACAATGTTTGGATAGGATCGCGCATTGTAGCGAGGTCACGTGGAGATATGACCTTTCGGGGTAGATTTAGGTGTTCTATTTCTATGATTTGAGATGGGGTCTTAGCCTTGTGTTGTGATGGTACTGATGAGCTTGAGGTACAACTCTTTCGTTTCAGTCATTTTCATGATTTGAGTATGTTCAGTCCGTTTCTTATTGGTGCGTGTATTATGCAAGTTGTGGCTTAGGCCTGTATTGAGGTGTCATATCACCAGAGGGGTGTGTTGGATTCGAGGTGATCGTTGGGGTCACTAATGAATATGAACGGATTTGATTTCAGCTTGTTGGAAGGATAATATCGAGGTTCGGCTCGGAATCTGCTATGGTATTAGTCAAAAGGGAAGTGGCTTCATGAATGGTTGATCTGAGAATGGTTACGGTTATTGCGTGTTTCATTTATCATTGGCAATATATGAAAGTGTTGGAATAAGATCTTAGATGATAAGAGGTTTTCTACTGGTATTCGGCTGTTGCGGGCAACTGCTGTGAATAGAAGTTATCGTTTTGAGTTTTTGGGTTATGTAGTATATCATATGATTGCACCTGAGGTTGTAGGTATGGGTTATTACAACTGGTTCAGGCTTATTCTGAGTATAGATGTGAGGTTCTGATCTTGTGTATGATTTCGGAAAGTGAAATGTAGTTATATGGCCTATGGGCTAGTTTGGAAGGTGAAATTTCAGTTACAATATGTTATCAGACCTATATGAGATAGAGTGACGTGGGATCACCCCCGGGTATATGCATGGTAAGGTTATTCAGCGATTGGTTGGCTTTTAGAACAGCTCTGGTTACGTTCGAGGACGAACGTGTGTTTAAGTGGGGGAGAATGTAACAACCCAACCGGTCATTTTGAACTCTTGCACTTTGATCACCAGTTCTCCTGCATGACTTGCCTCATGTTATATATTACGACTAATGTAGATCGTTGGTTTTGGTCTTCATGAAAATTTGGAATGAATTTGAAGGAACAGTTCCAGTAGAAAGCTTTGAATTTGAAAGGTTTGACCAAGAGTTGACTTATCTGTATATGAGCTCGGATCAGAGTTTTTATTTTTATTTTTTTAGCTTCTTTAGGTGATTTGTGACTTAGGAGCCTGATCGGAAATGGTTTTGGAGGTCCGGTGTAGAATTTGGCTTGAATTGGCAAAGTTAGTATTTTGGCGAATTCCGGTTGACAGACGAGATTTTGATCCGAGGGTCAGAATGGAATTCCGAGAGTTGTTGTAGCTTCGTTATGTCTTTTGTGATGTTTGTGAAAAATTTCAGGTTATTCGGACGTCGTTTGGTTGGATTTTTGATCAAATGCGTGTTTCGGAAGTTTTAGAAGAACTTAGGCTTGAATTCGATGTAATTTAATGGTTTTGGTGTTGTTTGAGGTGTTTTGATAATTTGAACAAGTTTGAATGATGTTTTAGAAAGTGTTGGTGCTTTTGGTTGAGGTCTCAGAGGCCTCGGGGTGATTTCGGATGGCCATCGGGATGAATTTGGACTTGTTGCATTTTTGAAGATTGCTGGTATCTGGTATTTCCGCATTTGCAAAAAAGGGACCGCAGATGCGGTTCCACAGATGTAGTAAAGGAGTCATGGGTGCGAATTCTTTGTCATGGGAGGACTTCCGCATAAGCGGAAGGTGGTCCGCATATGCGGCGTTTGCAGAAGCGGTCCTGAGCGCAATAGAGTAGTTTCGCAAAAGCGGTGACCGCAGAAGCGGTAAAGGTATTGCAGAAGCGGAAATGAGGTATGGGCAGAAGGGTTTTAAAATAACATTTCATCCGTGAGCCTAGGGTATTTTTCACCATTTTTGAGCAACCTTGAGAGCTTTTGGACAGAAATTGAAGAGGGTCTCGACTGGGATTGATTGGAGGTGAGTTCTATGATCTTAAAACATGATTATTATGTGAAATTAACCTTGCAATTTATGGAAATTAAGCCTAAAATTGAAGAACTAGGGCTTGAGTTTTTGGTATGTCAAATTTGGGATTTGATGGGTCATTTGAGCTCGGACTTGAGAGTTCTTGGTATGTATGAACTCGTGAGAAGATAAGGAATCTATTAATGTAAAAATTCTTGAGATTTGAGAAGTGGGCCCAGGGCTTAGGTTTTTGCTAATTTCGAGATTTTTAATATTTTTTGATTGTTTTCGATTGGGTATTGTTCCATTGGCATATTGTGACGCATTCGTTGTGGTTTTGATTAGATTCGATGCGCGTGGAGGCCAATTTGAGGGGCAAGGGTGTCGCGAGCTAGAGATTTCACCGGTTCGAGGTGAGTAATGATTGTAAATAACATCCTGAGGGTTTGAAACTCCGAATTTGCACATCATAGTGCTGTATTGAGGTTACTTGCATGCCAGATAGAGAGCGTGGGGTAGAGCACCGTTGGGGATTGTGACTTGGTCCATCCCAATTGATGAATTTACTGCGTATTTGACTGAAATTACTTGTTATCATCATAATTTGGGCTGATTGCCATATTTGGGCTTCGTGGCAGCTATGTGAACCCTTCGGGGATTGTTGTTGATAATTCCTCACTGTTTTAATTATATATTTGAACTCAGTCATGTGTTTTCCACTGTTTTAAAACTCAGCCAAGTTTACTATGCCTCAAACACTTGAAATGATATTTTTAAATATATTTTTTTAGGCTGAGCATCATGCTTTATTGTTGCCCAAGCGGTTTATGTGATTTTGTTGACTGAGTAAGGCTGAGGGTCTGTATTGTGAGGATACCTTTGGATCGGGCTGCACGCGGCAGCAGTGTTATACTGATACTGATATAAGGTCGAGGGCCTAGATTTGATACCACGAGATGGCTTGATATTGCGCTTGGGCCATAATGGGCCCCTTCCGGAGTTTACACACCTCCAGTGAGCGCAGTCGATGATAAACGGAGCGGGCTGCACGCCGCAGCGATATGTGTAGCGGGTTGCACGCTATAACGGTACTGGTACTGTTTGAGGTGTTTGCATTATCTTATTTGTCTACCATTATCTTTTGTTTGGTGTTACTTTTTGCAATTTAGACCTGATACTCTGGTATTCCTTGATAACTGAGTGTTGAGCCCGCGGGGCGGAAATTCTGTGCTTATCTACACTATTTGGTTTTGGCATTCATTTGCGTTACCGCTGAAAAGATCATTTTCAAAAGAGCTTTTAAACTGAGCTAAGATATTTCTAAAGGTTTTACAGCTACACTGCTTTCTCTCAAAGGGCTTTTCACTGCTCCTATATAGCATGATGGTTTGCTTTACGTGTTTTCTTACTGCTCAGTTGTTTTTTTACCTTTATTACTCACTGAGTTGGACTACTCACTTTACTCCCTGCACATCACGTGCAGATGCAGTTATTTGTTCAACCGGTCGCGGGTTCTGGCTGATAAGAGGCAGAGCTATAGGAGTAGCGAGGTGACTGCTTGCGTTCGCAACACCATTTTTCTCTCTTTTGGTTCATTATTCCAGCCTTGTATATTTTAGGTCTTGCAGTTGTATTTATACTCTGATAGATGCTAGTGACTTGTGACACCCCGGTTTGGGCTGTGTTTGGGGTTCTATTTTGCACTTATTAAAGAGATCTTTTGATAGACTGTGGTTATTTATAAATATATTCAAGCTGATTATTAATATTAACTATTCTAAAAAGATAAGTTGGGTTAGTTGGCTTGTCTCGTCTTCACGAGAGGCGCCATCACGACCAGTGCGGGGTTTGGGTAGTGACATGCGGTTCCTTGCGAAACCTCAACAATCCGCTTTTGCGGCTCCTGTTCCGCACGTGCGGTCCCCAAACCGCAAGTGCGAAAACACCAGAAGCAACAATCTCAGCAGGTTCAATAACACCTCAACCTCTCTGTTAACCACCCGAAATCACCTTCAGGCCCCTGGGACCTCAACCAAAAGCACAAAAATATCCTAATACCTTATTCAAACCTTTTCCAATCATCAAAGCACTTCAAACAACATCAAATCAACCAAAACACCTTGGAGTCAAGCCTAAGTTTTCTTAAAACTTCCAAATTACGCATTTGATAAAAAACGCAACCAAATCACATCCGAATAACCTGAAACTTTGCACACACATCCCAAATGACACAATGAAACTACTGCAACTTCCAGAATTCCATTATAACCACTATATCAAAATCTCGCCTACCAACCGGAAATTGCCAAAATATCAACTTCACCAATTCAAGCCTAAATCTTTTTCGAACCTCGAAAACCCATTCCGATCACACTCCTAAGTCCCAAATAAACTCCCAAAGCTAACCGAACCATCAGTACTCACATCCGAGCCCTCTAACACATAAGTCAATATTTGATTGAATTTTTTAATTTAAGACTTCTTAAAAAAGACTAAGTGTCTCAAACTTTACAAAAAACCAATCAGGATTCAATCTAGTCTACTCGATACCTCAAAATACAGATAAACAAAACATAAAGAATAAGAAATAGGGGAAACGGAGCGCTAACTCATGAGACGACTTGCCGGGTCGTCACAATAATTGAGACCAACAAGTTAGTAGGACCAAAAATTGATGACTGGCATAGAAATTTCAGAATTGTTCTCTTGCATGAAAAGCTCATTGATGTGATCGATAAGCCCACAAAAATAATCCCATCAGAGAATGATGTTCAAGGAACCGAGGTTTATCAGAAACACTTGGAAGATTGCCTTGATATTAAACGCATCATTCTCGCTTCTATGAGTTTTGAACTCCAAAGGAGACATCAAAATATGGATCCAACTGCAATCATTGAATTAAGAAGATGGTTGCTACACAATTGGATATTGAAAACTCTCCAGTTGGACGCTATGTCAATCATGTGATTGTTCCTATCGAAGAACATGAGAAGTTGGGGTACAAGCTTGGTAAAGAGCTTTTTGAAGATTTGATCTTGCACTTAGTATATGATACTGAATGTTTTCATTGTAAGAAGAAAGGGCATTGGAAGAGAAACTGCAAGGAGTATCTTGCAACTCTAAAGGACAAGAAATAAGGTGACACATTAATGAAAAATATTTCCAAGGTTTCTTTAGCTCTAAATAATTCTTTATTGTGGGTATTAGATACTGGCAGTGGTTATAACATATGTAATATGTTCCAAGGGTTCAAGATAAGTAGGAGACTAAAGAAACGAGATGTTAATCTACAAGTTGGAAATGGTGCAAAAGTTGCAGCCATAGCTGTAGAATCAATTTCTTTAATAATTCTTTCGGGAAAGGTACTTATGCTAGATGATTTTTATTATGTTACTAAATTTTTTTCGAATATAATTTTAGCTTCTATGTTGGACAAGCGTGGGTTTCGCATTAAATAGGCTATGCTATTTGCTCTATTCATTATGGTAATGATTTATATGTGAATGTCTATCTCCAACATGATGTTTATGTATTATCTAATTTGAATTCAAATTCGATTATACATGTTTCTAGTCTTAAGAGGAAAAGAGATGATCAAGTAAATCATACATACCTTTGGCATTGTAGGCTTGGTCATATTGGAGAGAAAAGAGTTAAAAAGTTGTACAAGAAAAGGTACCTTGACAAGTATTATTTTTAATCATATCCAACTTGTGAACCTTGTCTCAAAGGAAAAATGACGAAATCTCCATTTACTGGAAGTGGAGAAAGAGCTTCAGAATTATTGGGACTAATTCATACAGATATTTGTGGGTCCATGAAAATTCAAGCTAGAGGAGAATATTCTTACTTCATCACCTTTATCGATGATATGTCAAGATATGGATTTTTGTATCTTATGAAACACAAATCTGAATCTTTTGAAATATACAAAAGGTTAAGTAGTGAAGTTGAGAAACCGACCGATAAAAGTATTAATATCCTAAGGTCTGATAGAGGCGGAGAAAACTTAGTGAAGATTTTACTAGATATCTCAAAGAGAATTGGATTCTCTCACAGTGGACACCTCCAGGAACACCACAAGACAATGGTTTGTCTGAAAGGAGAAATCGAACCTTATTAAATATGGTGAGATCTATGATGGAGTTCACCGATCTTCCAATAAATTTATGGGAATATGCTTTGGAAGCAGCATCATACTTATTTAATAAAGTTCTCACCAAGTCAGTCTCTACAACACCATATGAGATATGAAAAGGATGTAAGCCTAACCTTAAACATATTAATGTTTGGGGTTGTCCAGCTTATGTTAAGATACTGCCATCTAATAAACTTGACTCAAGAGCTTATGTTAAGAGACTGCCATCTGATAAACTTGACTTACGATCTGATAAGTGTAGGTTTATTGGGTATACCAAAGAAATAATGGGATACTATTTCTATCACCCTTCTGACCATAAAGTATTTGTGGCTAGAGGAGTAACCTTTTTGGGAAAGAAATTTCTTTTGGAAGGAAATTACAGTGGAGAAATAGAACATGATGAAGTTCAAGAAACTAATGAATTAACACAAAATAAAGATCACGAGACACAAGTTGAAGAACCTTTATTGGATGTTTTGAAGTTGACAAAGAAGTTATCATCATCAACCTTTGAAGTTCAAGAATAGGTTAATGAACTAGTTCCAATCCAAATTGATCAAAAACCAAATCCAACACAAGGTGTGCAAGTTGTACAAGATCCTATTAGAAGGTTTATACAAGAATGTCACGTACCAACTAGATTGAATCTAATGGTGTAAGTTGATGTTCAAATGAGGTTGATCATAGTGATGATGACCCTAAGACTTATGAAGAGGTGATACAAGGTTCTGACTATAAGAAATGGCAAAAACCCATGAAATCCGAAATGGATTCCATGAAGGAAAATAAAGTATGGATTTTAGTTGAACCTTCAAAGGATATAAAACATATAGTGGAGTATTTGCTTTAACAAGACAATTAAAAGGTTCAAATTTGTTAGATGCAAAAAAAGAACCTTGTGAGTACAAAAAAGGTTAGTGGGAGCACAATTATATTCTTAGTAGTGTATGCTGATGATATATTATTCATAGAGAATGATATACCGACATTGCAAAGTACCAAGATTTGGCTATCTGAACAATTCTCCATGAAAAATTTGGGAGAAGCAGCTTATATATAATGATCTATAGAGATAGATCGAGGAAGCTGTTTGGACTTTTCCAGTCTTTGTACATTGATACCAATTTGAAAAGGTATAACATGGATAATTTCAAAAGAAGCTATCTACTTACATGCATTGGAATTACTCTCAGTAAAAAAGATTTTCCTAAAATACCTAAAGATAGAGAATGCATGAGTAGGATCCCATACGCTAGTGCAGTAGGAGTTATAATGTATACCATGACATGTACACGTCCTGATGTGGCTTATCCACTATCAGTGACTAGACGATATCAGGCAAATCATGGTGAGAAACATTAAAAGGTAGGTGAAGACCTTTCGTAAGTACTTGAGAAGGACTAAAGATCAATTCCTCATTTATGGAGATTCTGAGTTGAAACTTAAATGTTATACTTATGCAAGTTTCTCTTCACATAGGGATGATAGAAAATCAATTTCTGATTAGGTATTCACCTTAAATGGTGGTGTAGTGATTTGGAAAAGTTCCAAACAAGCTACAGTAGCTGATTCAGTGACTGAAGCAGAATATATAGCATCTTGTGAAGCTGCTAAGGAAGTTGTATGGATGAAAACGTTCTTAACTGAACTTGGTGTGGTTCCTTAAATAGAATGTGCAGTTCCAGTATGTGGTCGCACACTAACGATTTGTATGATCTTTACTAAAGTATTATTTATATTATTATTTGATATTAAATTAAAGAATTTAATTAGTCAACTAATTTGATTATTAATCCAAATAAAATATTATTATACTCTTTTCTAGCACAGAGAATACAATTAATATTGTGAACAAATTAAAGTTTTCTATTTGGAATAAAAAATTAAAGATCGGTCTCGATGTAGATATGCATAGAGTCTTCGCACTATAGAAGAATTTTTGAAATGAGACTCTCTTTACCAGGTACGTCTTAAATTCGATCTTTGACATGTAAATAAATTTTAAACATGAAAAGATCTTCCTAAGATTGTTTGTCTTCCGCTGCATGTTATGAACATCTATATGCAATCCTTCAGTACCTACATCTATTTCCCTTTGGTCAGAAGGGTTCTCTTAGATCTTCAATATTTGAGTCGTTATAACAGTTGTTGTTTTAGTTCATTCACCACTAATGATATTCAACAACAATGATAGTCTATGCTTGACACAACGTCTTGTTTATTTTCTAACTCTTCCTATCTTTTGTGACGCTCTTAAACTCAATAATACAATGTTTGTACAAAGAACTAGAAAGATATAGAAACATGCATTAAGTTGCATAATCCTTCTTTCTATCTTTCAGTTCTTCATATAGGTACGACTTGTGATCTTCTCTTGAAATATCCTTTGCAAATTGACCATTTATTAAGGCAAGAATATTCTAAGAGATTTGACCCAAGGGTTTCCTCTGAATCAATCTCAATAGGAAGGCTAGATTTAATGATCTTCTTTCCTTTCTGTGTTCCTGATTTTTAGGAGTAATATGAGACACATCTCAATTGATCTTGATCACTCTAACCTTTATCAAAATCTTCTGATTTCTTTCTCCATAGACACTCCTTAATTTACAAACTGATTTCTCATCCTTTTTACTTTAGACATCGCCTAGAGAAGTTGTATTTGACCTCTTCTCCTTGTGATGTGTTCAGCAATTGCATAGCTTTCCTGATTTCTTGCAATCAATTAGAGTTAGTTAGATTTGTACTAGTGTCATCATTAAAACTTGGGTGTAACAATCTCCCCCTTTTTAATGATGACAATCAAAAGAAGCAATCTGTCACGACCCCAAACCACCCCGATCATGATGGTGCCTACCACAGTACTAGGCAAGCCGAATCAACACAAATACCATAAAGGTCTTCTGTAAAGTCATTTCCAAAGTTTAGATCACTAGTCTTTCATTTTAATATAACAAAAATACGCAGAAAAACAAATACGCAAAATATCCACACTGCCCGATCCTAGTGTCACTAGTCATGAGCCATTAAGATATTGTCTAGTACTGTCTACTCAATATAAGAAAAGACTGAAACAAATGACACTAAGGATAGGAAGGAGAAAGGCAGGGTTGCGAACACCGTGCAGCTACCTTGCTATCTCCGGAAATAATCAGAAGTTGCTGAATGCTCTCACTCTGATGCTCTGGAACCTGGATTTGCACACAAGGTGCAAGGAGTAACGCGAGTATGCCAACTCAGTAAGTAACAAAAGTAAATAAAGGCTGAGTGCAATGACGAGCATTTAAATCATATACATAATCTAGCACTCAATAGAAATATCAAATTCAAATCTGTAGTTCAATTTCCAAACATCTCATAAAAACTCCAGTTTATACGGAAGTTAACTAAAACATTTGTTCATTATTTTTCAATAGAGGCTTAGCATCAAAGAAGGGTGAAAGCAGTAAGTTCATAAACAAGACCATCGGGCAAAGTATCTCTCATATGTACATAGCCTCTCAAGCAAGCCTCTCAGTCACTCGTGACTCAGCTCTCATCAATCAACACTCACTCTCAGCACTCCCGTTCAATAGATATCTCATAATAATAACCACTACGGCATGTAGCCCGATCCGTAAGTATATAGTCGACTGCGCTCACTAGGGGTGTGCAGACTCCGGAAGGGCTCCTACAGCCCAAACACTATATTGCTGCGGTGTGCAGCGTGATCCAACATATCATTGCGGCATACAACCAGATCCATATACATATAAATATCATTGTGGCGTACAATCCGATCCATAAATATATATATAATTCTCACAATCCGGCCCTCGGCCTCGCTCACTTATCAACCTCACAGCCACTCGGGCATTTTAGTGAAAAATCAGGGAACTCAGTCCAAACAACATTCAAATATTTTAAAAACAGAGTAATGAAACTAAATCAAAAGTAAGGAGGTAGAAATCATGACTGAGGATATGCTTTCGAATCAAAACAGTGTGAGAAAAGTAGTAAAATACCCCTGAGGGTTCAAATAGTTCGGCACAAGGTCCAAACATGGCATTCAACCCAAATTAACAGATTCATTTCTAAAACACATAGATATCATATAGAGGTTTTCAAAATGAGCAACTATATAGTTACTACGGGACATACCAAGTCACAATCCCTACAGGTGCACACCCACACGCCCATCACCTAGAATGTGTGTCACCTCATTTATCAAAACAGTATGAAATTTTGGGATTTCATACCCTCAGGTCTAGATTTACAATCATTACTTACCTCAAACCGGATGAAAATCTACTCCGCGATGCCTTTGCTACTCGACTCGGCCTCAAATCGCCCCGAACCTATCCAAAATCATAATCATAATATCAATATACTCTAAAGGAACAAATCCCACATGAAACTAATCAAATTACATCAAAATGCCAAAATTGGCCAAACCGACCCTCGATCCCACATCTCAAAATTCAATAAAAATTACATCACTATAATCCTTATCGTTCCACGAGTCTATACATACCAAGAACATCAAAACCGGACCTCAAATGGCCCCTCAAATTCCCAATTTAAACTCTCTAATTTCAGATCCTGATTCTCCAATTTTAACCTTTAATTTCCATTAATTTCATGTCTAATCAGTTAAAAATCACCATATAATCGAGTATTGAGTTCAAATACCTTACCTGAAATCGATACTCTTCGAATCCCTCCTCAAATCCTCTCAAAAAGCTCTTAAGTCTGTATACAAATGGTGAAATAAGGCTGAAAATCACAAACGAAAGCTTTTATAGCTTTTGCTCCAGGGATTCCGCACCTGCGGTCCCATAAGCACACCTGCGCTACCGCTTCTGCGGTTTTCACTTAATAGAACCAACTTTCACACCAACTCCCCAGGCCTCGCACCTGCGGGATTGTAGGTGCGGTTAACCCTCCACTCCGATAACTTAGTCCGCTCCTGCGGCCATCGTCACGCGCCTGCGATCATCGCACCTGCATTCCCCAATCCGCAGGTGCGGAAACAATAGAAGCAGAAAAATTCTGCAACTCCACTCCAATTCCAAACCTTCCGCCAACCATCCAAATCTATCCCGAGGCCCTCGGGACCTCAACCAAGCATTCTAACAAGTCACATAACACTATTCCGACTTATTCCAACCTTCATCACTCAAAACAACATCGAAACATCAAATCACCCTCAGATTCAAGCCTAAGGATTTCAAAACTTCCGAATTTCGCCAATAATGTAAAAACCTATCAAACCTCGTTAAAATGACCTGAAATTTTGCACACACATCACAAATGACACAACAAATTTACTCCAATTAACAAAATTCTAATCCGATGTCGATATCAAGATTTCCACTACCAACTAAAAAACGCCAAAATTCCAATTTTGCCAATTCAAAGCTAAATCTACCATGGACCTCCAAAATACATTCCGATCACTCCTAAGTCCCATATAACCTAACAAAGCTATCCAAACCATAAAAACCCAATTCCGAGATCATTTACCCACAAGTCAACTTACGATTGACTTTTCCAACTAAATGGCCAACTTAAGGGACTAAGTTCTCATTCCTCTCCAAAACTACTCAAAACCTAAACCAACCAACATAAGACGCTAAAATATAGCTGAACAACACATAAAGAAGTATAAATGGGGGAAACAGGGCTGTAACTCATGAAACGACCGACCGAGTCGTTACATAATCATAGTAGATGACACTTCCCTTTTAGTGAAGACTCCCCCAGAGTGTTTTCACACCTGAATGATGTTCCACCCCCCATTTGCTGCTCTGTTTTGCCCTTATTTTCCCCCTATAACATCAATCAAAAAGAAAAAAAAATCAATTAGAAATGATATGATAATGCAGTAAAAATATAACAATATAGATAATGAGCACACATAGCATAACAAATAAGGTAGTAGATACTATGTCTTCAGTTGCGGTATATAAAAATGGTTCTTACAAACCTGTGCAAAATAAATAGTGTCACAAATACTGTTTTATCACACCTACACACGCACACAGAGAGTAAGCATCATTTCCTCCTCAGAAAGTACTTCAGGGTATTGATCACTTTGGTGCAGAAAGAGTTATAGAATTAGTAACTACCTGGGCTAGAAAAACTACTGTTAGAAATAGTAGGAAAGAAGAATATGAATTACCCCAACAATTAGATCTTCTTAATAAGTGGACNCCTGGGCTAGAAAAACTACTGTTAGAAATAGTAGGAAAGAAGAATATGAATTACCCCAATAATTAGATCTTCTTAATAAGTGGATGTAAAACATGTAGTTAAAACTACCGAAGATACTATCACTATAGATAGTTACCATGCTACTTTCAGATTATCATCAGAAAGTGATTTAGCCCGTTCTATTTTACTGCTTTTTCAAAATTACTTGAAAATGATGTAGCGGCTATTACCGCTAAAAACCTGAGCACAATGCTAGTGACCATGATACTTTCAGAAGTCCAAAGAATCCAACAAAAGGACACTAAAAGTAAAGAGCAAATTGCTACTAAAAGTATCCAACCAACCATTTGAAAAATCCATTTTGGATGCAGTTGGTTCAAGGTCTGAATTTACCTTGACAATATTATCTCGACTAATTCTTATATAATCAATTCTATTATTTTCTCTAATTTGTGATGTGTATGCTCTAGATGGAAAGACTACCACATAATCAGTTAGAGAAATATAAGAAGAGTTTGATCTAGTTAATCTAGATGCTAAACTCATATTATCAGTTTGAACGGGTTCATTGAACCTGATTTTAATAGTCTCATATGAGGTTTGTTCTATTTATGTTACCTCAGAATTACCAGTGTTTTGAGGAGCCACCGCTTCCTTTATGACCTGTTCTTTGGGAAAGTCTATTTCATATTATTATTATTATTATTATTATTATTATCAAGGGGTTACAGGATCGCTTTCGAATGAAGTTCAGGAGTAAATTACAAGAACTTCAGCCCTAGCTAGTTACTAATCTCTAGATAAACCTTAAACCATGTGTCACTACCCAAATTCTGAACCCTGTCGTGATGGCACCTCTCGTGAAGACAAGGCCAGCCATACCAAAACAGAACACCTCTTTTAAGCAATTACGTACCAGAAGCAGTTATTAAACATGATATAATAGCCATAATTTGCAGATGTAACGATGACAATAGAAGAAATAATCCCGACACAGCCCAAGCCGGGATGTCACGAGTAATGAGCAAACAAGAAATCCAGATACAAGTCTACTGAACACTAAATCCAATACAATAGTTCTAAGAAAATTAAAATGATAAGACAAGGGAGGCACGGGGGCTGCGGATGCCAACAACTACCTCGTAGTCTCCAAATCACTGCCTGGACTGGGAGGATCAACACTCAGGAGCGGACTCTGCGATGCCTGTATCTGCGCACACAGTGTAGGGAGTAATGTGAGTACTCCGACCCAGTGAGTAATAAGAATAAATAATGACTGAGAATAAGAAATCACGGAAAACACAGAGTAATCTATAATGCGGCAGATATGACAAGTAATACGAAAGCAATAAACCAATGAAAATGAAATATGATAATTCTACAACAGGTAAACAGTTAAGTGACAGAAACTTAAAGGAAGTTGACACATATAACAGTATCATATAGTACCCACTGTGGCATGCAGCCAATCCATATATCATTGCGGTGTGCAGCCCGATCCATATATCTCGTCAACAATGCTCACTGGGGGTGTGCAGACTCCGGGAGAGCCCCCTTACGGCCCAAGCGCGATATCAAGCCATCTCGTGGCATCAAATCTAGGCCCTCGGCCTCATATCAGTATCAGTATAATACTGCTGCGGCGCACAACCCGATCCCATAGTATCCTCACATCTGGCCCTCGGCGTTACTTAGTCTATAAATCACATAAGCCCCTCGGGCATTATTAAAACAGTAGTTCTCAACCCAAAACATCATTTAATATATCATTTTAGTTTCAAAAAACTGAGTAAAAGTGGCTGAGTGATAAAATAGTATAAAAACGGTACGACAGAGTTCGGGTATGTCACGACCCAAAATCGAACCCGATCGTGATGTCGCCTCTCATGGGGACAAGGCCAGCCAATTAAACCCAATTCATCCTTTTAAAACAGTTTAAACAGTTCATAAGCAGTTTAAATATAACTTAATAATATTAATTAGCGGAAATATAGCCCAACACAGCCTTAATCGGGGTGTCACAAGTCACAAGTAACTATTAGAATATAACTACCACTACAAGTCTAAAATATAAAAATAGGACTGATAAGACAAAGGAAGAACATGCGGTGCTACGAACGCTGGCAGTGACCTCGCTAAACTCCATTAACTTAGCTGCTGATCAGCTCAAAACCCGCTACCGGGTGAACAAATACCTGCATCTGCACATGAGGTGCAGGGAGTAAAATGAGTACTCCAACTCAGTGAGTAATAAAGGTAAATAACAACTAAGCGGTAAGAAATTACGTATGACAAATCATCATGCTGTATAAAAGCAGTGTAAACCCTTTTTAGAAAAATAGTGAAGTTGTGAAATCTTTAGAGAAACATCTTAGCTCATTTTAAACCTCTTTTGAAAATAGATTTTTCAGCAGTTACACAATTGAATGCAAAACAAATAGTGCAGATGAGCACAAAATTTCCGTCCCTCAGGCACAACACTTAGTTCTTAGATAATACCAGAACAACAGGTAAATATTGCAAGAAGAAGCACAACAACATATAATGGCTGACAAATGAAATAAGGAAAACATATCAAATAGTACCAGTACCGCTGCGACGTGCAACCCGATCTACATATCGCTGCGGCATGCAGCTCGATCCATTTATCGTTGACGGTGCTCACTGGGGGTGTGCAGATTCCGGGAAGGGCCCCTTACGGCCCAAGCGCAGTATCAAGCCATCTCGTGGCATCAAATCTAGGCCCTCGGCCTCATATCAAATCAGTATCTCACTGCTGCGGCATGCAGCCCGATCCAAAAGTATCCTCACAATACAGACCCTCGGCCTTACACAGTCAAAATCACATAAGCCACTAGGGCAACAGTAAAACATGATGCTCATACCAAATATTGTTAGAAATATTATTTCAAGTGCTAAAGTATAATAAACTTGGTTGAGTCTTAAAAACAATGGAAAATACATGACTGAGTTCAAGTATAAAAGGAAAATAGTGAGGAAATATCAACAACAATCCCCGAAGGGTTCAAATAGCTGGGACGAAGCCCAACTATGGCAATAAACCCAAATTATGATGATGACAAGTAAATTTCAGTCAAATACGCAGTAAATTCATTAGTCGGGACGGACCAAGTCACAATCCCCAATGGTGCTCTACCCCACGCTCGCTATCTGGCGTGCAAGTCACCTCAATATAGCACTACAATGTGCAATTACGGGGTTTCTAACCATCAGAGTATCATTTACAGTCATTACTCACCTCAAGCCAGCCAAACTCTAGCTCAACTCACCTCAAGCCAGCCATCCTCGCGCGTCGAATCTGGCCAAGACCACAACGAATACGTCACAACATGCCAAAGGAACAGTACCCAATCGAAAACAATCGAAAAATATTAAAAATCCTGAAATTGACAAAACTCGAGCCCCGGGCCCACTTCTCGAACTCAAAAATTCTTACACCAACGGGTTCCTTATCTCACCACAAATATATGCATATAAAGAACACCAAAATCGGAGTCCAAATGGCCCCTCAAATCCCAATTTAAAATCTCAAAATCCCAAGACCTAGTTCTTCCAATTTTTGCTAAATTTCCATGAATTTCTAGGTTAATTTCACATAATAAACACGTTTTTAGTTCCTAGAACTTACCTCCAACGAATCCTCTTCGAATCCCTCTTCAATTGCTCCTAAGAAGCTCTAAAAATGCTCAGTAATGGAGGAAAATGACTTAGGTTCGCGGAACAAAATATTTTATAACTTCTGCCCAGTTCCAGACTTTTCCTCCATGCGATCGCGGCACCAGGCTTGCGATCGCAATGCGCAAATTTCCCAGGTCTCAAAATTGGCTTATGTGAACGCAGCCAAAAGAATGCGATCGCGAAGCTTCAGCTTCCCCTCTTACGCGATCGCGACTCCACTGATGCGAACCCGATGAACAAATGTGTTGGGCCCTCAACTTCTACTATGCGAGCACGGACTCCCCACTACGAACGCGATGCAGCAAAACTCAGACCTATGCGAACGCGAGCCCCAGGCTGCGAACCGAAGAGCAAAATATACGGGACCCCAGATTCTCCTATGCGATCGCGAACTATCAACCGCGAACGCGTAGAAAAAAGAACCCACCCTCCGCAATTACGAACCCTCTATCGTGAATGCGAAGAACAAAAATCTGCCCTGCCAAAATCCTTCTATGCAATCGTGGCCCAAGGCTCGCGATTGCGAAGACCAAATTACATATGCACTGCTGCTGCATATTTCTGCAATTCCTCAAGTCCCAAAACTTCCCGTTGTCCATCCGAAATCACCCCGAGGCCCCCAGGACCTCAACCAAAAGCACCAACACATCATAAAACATCATCCAAACTTGTTCCAATCATCAAAACACCTCAAACAACACCAAAACCAACAATTCTCATCGAATTCAAGCCTAAGTTTTTCAAAAACTTCTGAAACACGCATTTGATCAAAAACCCGACCAAACCATGTCCAAATGACCTGAAATTTTGCACACACATCCCAAATCACATAACGAAGCTACCGAAACTCTCGGAATTCCATTGCGATCCTCGGATCAAAATCTCACATATCAACGGAATTCGCCAAAATACTAACTTTGTCAATTCAAGTCAAATCCTTCCACGGACTTCCAAAATGCATTCCAAGGCGCTCCTAAGTCATAAATCACCCAACAAAGCTGTCCAAATCATAAAAATTCTGATCCAAGCTCATATACAAATAAGTCAACTCTTGGTCAAACCTTTTAAATTCAAAGCTTTCAACTGAAACTGTTCTTTCAATTCATTCCGATTTACCCAAAACCAAAACAAATGATCCACATCAGACGTAATACATCACACGGGGCAAGTCATGCTCGGGAACCGGCGATCAAAGTGCAAAAACTCAAATTGACCGGTCGAGTTGTTACATCCACCCCCACTTAAACACACGTTCGTCCTCAAATGTACTCAAAGTTGTTCTAGAAGCCAGCCAATAGCTGAATAACCTTACCATGCATATACCCAGGGTTGATCCCATGTCACCCTATCTCACATAGGTCCGATAACACAACATAGCTGAAATTTCAGAATCCATCCTAGCCCATAAACCATAGAACCACACTTTCACTTCTGAAACTATCATTACGATCAAAACCTCACACCTACGCTCTGAATAGTCCCGAACCAGCTGTAATAACCCATGCCTACAACCTCAGGTGCAAATATATGATATACCTCTAAACTCAACACATGCAGCGATAAATTCCATTCACAGCAGGTGCCCACAACAACCAAATATTGATAGAAAACCTCTTGTTAGCTAAAGTCTCACTCCAACACTTTCATGTACTGCCAACGATAAATGAAACACGCAATAAACCATAACCACCTCTCAGATCAGTCATCCATAAGGTTAATTCTCCTTTGGCAAGGACCATAGCAAATTTCTAAACTGAACCATGATATTTACCCATCAAACATGCTGAAATCGAATCTGTTGTATTCATTACAGGCCCCCAACGATCTCATCTACTCCAACACAATTACTCTGGTCACGTGACACACCAAGTAAGGCTAAGGCCATAACTTGCACAGTCCACGCACCAATAAGCAACAATTCGAACATACTTACATCATGAAACTGACTCAAACGAAAGAGCCATACCGCAAGCTCACCAATATCATCACATCACACGGCTGAGAACCCGTCTCACATCATAGAAATAAAACACACAAGTTTAAACCCTCAAGGTCATATTTCCACACATCTTTGCTACAACGAGCTATCATATCCAAATACTGCTCCACATGAAACACCTCAAGTCACTATGCTCAAAATCGTTAACATGCTCAATTGATGTCTGGGACCAAAGCAAATCATTACACCCAAGGTGAAACAAATAACATACACCACGCAACCCGATAGGTCATAACCGATACTTCATTCACCGAGCAACACCCAATTACTCATCCCGCTCGACTTCTACTATAAATTCCCAATAAAACCGCACCACATGTGCCCATAACCAATAAATCATAACGTCTTACAACACAGAAAATCAACTCATAGATCTCCCCAAATCACTAACAAGCTCAGTAACGATCGAATTGACCTTTCCCTCAACAATACAATTCGGGGCCAACCAAGCCAACTCAAGCTAAACACGTATCCACATTGGCCTGCCAATGAACTCATTATCAAGGAAGCCTGAAGCTTCTCCTTCCACTACTACAACTCCTACCGGAGCCATATGATACGGTTCCCGGCACCAAATCAATATTAAAATCCACAACCTCGCCCGATAACATGACCGGCCATAAAAAATGCATTCGAAAAGTGCCTCAACACCGGAACTGAATCAATGGTAAAAACCTCCATACTGACACCCATCATGAAATCCCAATTAAGAAAGGCAATCCTTCCCAGCCGTCCGCTGGGTCTTTGAAATATAAAACACTCTGCTAGAACATAATCTGATGCACCTCACCACTCAACCCATGGCATTTTCGGCATAGCCCATAGCGCAATAGTCCATAATAACCCAACACTAAGACAACCAGTCTACACCCCAATATCATATCCAATCCCAATTTCGCCGGTCGAACACATGCACACCTTTAATACCCAATCATTCCACGATAGATACTCTAAAATTTCCCTGTGCCATCAAGAAAACCCGAATACCACCAGTCGATCTAATAAGAAAAATGTTGTAATACTACTAAAGTATCACCAGTTTAATCACATTACCCTTTTTTTAAACATACTATCGTCAAATCACTTATAATTAGAAATATCATTCCCTTAACTATCTAAGGCTACCCCTTGCCTAAGAGTTTTATGAACTTTCTTTCAGAATTGAACTATAACTCTGCACACGAAAATCTCGATCCTCCACTACATATCGCATATACCATACCATCCTAGTATAATATGAGAACTTCATCTCCCTTCCGAGCCATAGAAATTTACATACTCAACTAGTCAAGAACTTTCCATTGGTCCTATCTAGAAGAAAAGTCACAACACATCCGTTGAAAATTCATTGGTAAGCTTGTCCGTTTTTTCGTCATAGAGTTGAAATAGCCTATTCCTTATCTCTTAGTTGTTCTCATGTCCATCCTGAGATTGACATCCTGTATATTGTCCCTTTATTCCGTGTTGAAATAGAACCTTAATTTATTACTTATTCTTTATTAGATTTTAGATTGCTAGTGATTAGATATTAGTATTAGATGAGATTTTATGAAACAATTATTTTTTGATTTCTTTATAGAGGATAAATCTCTTTTTTCTATGCGAATTTGACACGACATAGGAGAAGCCGCCCTTTATTAAAAATTATATTCTTATAATATTTTTAATAATATAAAGGGGTTCCAACATATTAATATATAGTGAAGTGTTCCCCCAGATTCAGAACTTTTTTTTAATACTCACAACCTAGAAAATAGGATTAATCTAATTCTATTGAGTCTGACTCATAGTGATCGTTTATCAAAGAATGACTCTGGTTATCAAATGATTGAAAAATCGACATAAATTTACGTATGATACTTAGATGACATTCATAAAAGTTGTTGTAAGTTGTTGGCGGTAGTCGTCTGAGCCTCTGGTGGTTCAGTAGGTGGCTCAACATGTAGTGGAGTACCTCAAATCTTGGCATGTCTTATCCATATCTTCAGTTAGTGTGCAGCCTATCATAGCAAAAGGTGCCTTATCATAGGTACTTGAGTTGATTTTGGGAGAAAAAGGGGCCAAATCAGCCTTCATAACTTCTAAAATATGAGAGATAAGCAAACCAAAGAAGTAACAAACCAGCCAATAATTTTCAGAATTAAAGTCCCGTTCAGTGCCATAAGGTCTTGAGCAACTTCTTATTATGTGTTATGACGCGCGTGTGTGGCCGAGTTCAATTATAGAATGATTTGGAGCCAATTTGGAAGAAGAATTTATGTTTTAGAAGCCTAATTATTAAAAGTTGACAAGAATTTGACTTTTGTGTAAATGATTCTGGAATGGGGTTTTGATGATTCAATAGTTTTGTATTGTGATTTTGTACTTAGGCATATGTTCGAATTTAGTTTTGGAGGTTCGTAGGGTAAATTGAAGAATTTCGGGGAAAGTCGGAAAACTTGAAGTTTGGAAGGTTGAGAGGTTTGACTAAGAGTTGAATTTGGTGATATCGCGGTTGGAATGAGATCTAGAGAGTTGGAACAACTCCTTTACGTCATTTGGGACTTGTCTGCAAAATTTGACGTCATTCCGGGTTGATATGATAGGTTTCGGCACGAGTTTTAGAAGTTGGAAAATTTGAAAATTCACGAGTTTAATTTATGGTGTGGTCATAGTTTCGACATTGTTTGATGTTATTTGAGTCCTCGAGTTCATCCTTGTTATATTATGGAAATTGTTGGCATGTTTCAACATACACCCAGGGGCCTCGAGTATGTGTCGGATGGTCTGCGAGCCATTTCCTTCTATTTTGGATTGTTGATATGCTGGTATCTGGTGTCCTTCATCGCGTTTGCGATGAAGCAATCACGTTTGTGATGAAGCAATCGCATTCGCATAGTGTTATTGGAGGCAAACAACATTTTCCCTTCACATTCGCGAAGATAGACACGCGTTCGCGGAGGTTGGAAGATCTTTGCCTTCCCGTTTGCACTCACTGGTCTGCGATCATGTAAAGGTAAGGCGGAAATGAGCATCAGGCAACTCTTCTCTTCACGTTGGCGAGTACATAGACACGTTCTCGTATGGTCTGGATATTGGTCACCGCTTTGCGAGCTTGAGGTCGCGTTCGCGAGGCATATTTTGGGCAGTCTTCATTTTTCTTCTTCGCGATCGCGATGCATTAATCATTGGGTAGAATATAAAAGTACTCTATCCCGAGGGTTAGCCATATTTATCATTTTTGGAGTTCTAGAGCTCGGTTTAAAGCGATTCTTTGTGGATTTTTCAAGCAAATCAAATGGGTAAGTGTTCTTCACCTAAAATTTCTTTTATTTCATGATTCCATCTTTATTTTTATAATTACATTAGTGTTTTGAGATGAAGAAAATGAAGATTTTTGAAGAGAACTTTCAAAGTGTAAAATGATTGTAATGACTCGGCCGGTCATCTTTGGAATTTATGCCCTGATCCCCTATTAACTGCTTTTCCCAAGTTTATTTCTGCTATTTTGATTTGCCGAGAGGTTCGGTTTTGAGTTTCGGAGAGTTTTGGGACACTTAGTCCCTAAATAAGAGCTTAAGTGTTGGAAAACTGACCATAGTTAGAACAGTACGAAGACGACATCGGAACGAAAAACGATGGTTCTGTTAGCTACGTTAGGTGATTTTGGGGTTGGGATCATGTTCAGAATGTGTTTTGGTGGTCCGTAGCTAATTTAGGCTAGAAATGTCGAAAGTTGGAATTTTGAAGTTTCCGGTCCGATAGTGAGATTTTGATCCGGGAGTCATAATAGAATTCCAGAAGTTGTAGTAGCTCCGTCATTTCATTTGGGATGTGTGTGCAAAATTCAGCTCATTCGGGCGTTTTTTGGTTAGGTTTTTGATCAAAAGCTTATTTTGAGGGAATTTAAATTTCTTAGGCTTAAATCCTTGATTAATTCGAGTTTTCGATGTGGTTTTAGGTGGTTTAAGGATTGGTATAAGTTTGAATGATGTTATTGGATACGTCTCTAGGTTTGGTTGGGCTCCCGGGGGACTCAGGTGTGTTTCGGATGCTCAACGGGGCACTTTGAGGCTGTTTAAAATTGCAGATTTTGCTTCAGCTGTTGCAGACCTATTTTCTTCTTCGCGATCGCGTCCTCCTCCACACATTAGCGTAGAGTAAATTTTGGAGAAGGACCGGTTACCTCTTCGCGTTCGCGTTCAGTACACCAACATTCGTGAAGCTTTACCATTTTCTATCTTCGCGTTTGCATCTAAGCCCTCACGTTCGCGTAGTGTTATTTGGAACTCAAGGCTATGCCTATTTTCTTTATCGCATTCGCATGCACTAGGTCGCGTGCGCGTAGCTTTACCAGTCTCAACCTTCGCGTTCGTGTGCTGTTCCTCACGTTCGCGTAGAGCATTTCGAGCATCCTTCATTTTTTTTCTTCGCGAACGCGAGACGTCCTCCGTGTTCACGATGTGCTAAGTACCTCGGCAGATATAAACATTTCAAAATGAGGGTTTAGCCATTTTTGCCAAAACTCATGCTTGAGAGCTCGGATTTGAGCGAGATTTTGAGGGATTTTTTAGGGGTAACGATTCTAAACTCCTTTTTTACTTGTAACCCACTAATCTAAGTATAAATTCCTCTTTTAATTTCGGATTTTTGAATGAAAAATTGATGAAACTTCATAGACCGAATTATTGAGTTCTGAGTTGGTGTTTGATCTCCGATTTGAGAGATTTTATATGGTTAGACTCGTTAGAGTACGAGAGTTCTAAAAATGTTAATTTCATTCAATTTCGAGATGTAGGCCTGAGGGACATTTTGGTCATTTTACCTAATTTTGCGTCTTAGCTTTGAATTAAATCGGGGATTCAGTTTCTTGTGATGTTATTTACAATATATAATTGAATTGAATAGATTTGGGCCATCTGGAGTTGGATACTCATGGCAAACATGTGGTTTCGAGTTGATTTTGGAGCCGGTTCGAGGTAAGTAGCTTGTCTAACCTTGTATGGGGGACTTTTCTCCTTTGGATTGATGTTGTGGTAATTGAAATGCCTCGTGCGTAAGGTGACGAGCGCACACTTGTGATAATTGTTGGAAATCCGGTTTTTCTTTAAAAATAGCCTTGAATAGTGTTCCTCCTTCCCTTGTTTACACTGTTTGGGTATTGAATCTGCTATAACTTAGAGAAGCGTGACTACTTGACTAAATTGCTTTATCTGTCTTAACTACCTTAATTGTAATACGTGAACCATGCTAGGTTAGGATTACCTGCTTCACTTTGAAAATGAATTTGATTGGGTTGAATTTTGTTGTTGCTGTGTATTTACTTTGGGACTATGGAACGGTATTCCAGGAGATCCCCCTACACTTTATTTTGGGACTACGGGACGGTATCCCGGGAGCTCCCCTGTATGTTTACTTTGGGATTACGGAATTGCATTCTGGGAGATCGCCCTGCACTTTACGAGTTGGACTACGGGACTGCACACAGAAGATCCACTGGACACGATATTTATATTTGGGGACTACAGGATGGTATCCTTGGCAGATCCTTGGTTGTTATCTCAGAGTTGAGTTATGTTCTTTTACTGTATTTTTCTTGCCTTCGTAATAGATGTTGTTGAACTTTATATCATGTGTTATTTAATTACACTGTCATTTCACAAAGTTAAACCTGTATCTTATTTAACCTCAGTAGGCCCCTGACCTTCATCGTCACTACCCAACCGAGGTTAGGCTTGGCACTTACTGAGTACCGTTGTGGTGTACTCATGCCCTTTCTACGTATATTTTTCATGTGCAGATCCAAGTATTGTTGCACATACTTACCATCCTTGAGGCAGGGAGAGCTTTGGAGACTTTGAGGTACATCTGCCACGTCTGCAGACCGAAGATTTTCCATCTTTATTCTATTTTGTAGTATTATCCCTTCTATTATTTTGTTGATGTAGACATTGCAAAGTTAGAGCATTTTTACTATCTTTTCTTAGCTTGTGTTCCCGTGAGTTTTCAGGTCTTGGGGTAGTATGGTAGAAGATTGAGATATTGTGCTGTATGTGCTGAGTGGCATTTTACACTTCGTTTCCATTTTGTTAAATTTTTGTTTTAAGTTTTAACTTCCGCAAGGTTACAATTATTTTTTCCACACTTGTTAGGCTTACCTAGTCGTAGGGACTAGATGCCATCACTATAGTTCGCGGAGGGCGAACTGGGGTCGTGACAAGTTAGTCTCAGAGCTCTAGGTTCATAGGAGTCATGGAACACATGCCAGTTTATTAGAGTCTCGTTGATCGATACGGAGATATCTGTACTTATCTCCAAGAGGCTATGTAACTGTTAGGAAAAATTCTACTTCATTTGATTTCCTTGTCATGCGAGATTTTGATGTCACAACTAATTTTCTATCTTTCAATTCTCTCACAGATGGTGAGGACACGCATTACCTGAGAGGATCAGGCACCCGCGCCCCCTACTGCAGTCGTCAGAGGCCGGGTCCGGGGTAGAGGCCGAGAACGTGCTTGTGGTGCAGCCAAAGCACCCGCATGAGCTGCCAATGAGGCACCCCCAGCAGTACCAACTGGAGTCCAGACACCCGATATGTCTGCCACTACTACTCCAGCACTTCAGGAGACTTTGGCACAATTTATGAGTATGTACACCACTCTAGCTCAGGCAGGGTTGCTTCCCCTTGCTGCACCAAACATCCCAGGCCAAGGAAGGAGTACAGACTCCCATCGCCTGCACTCCTGAGCAGCGAGTGAATGTTGAGCAGGCCCTAGAGGTTATACATGCGCCACCTGTAGTAACAATTCAGCCCAAGGATAGGGTAGCGGCTTCAGAAGATGAGCAGCGGAGACTTGAGAGGTTCAACAAATATAATCCTTCGGTATTCAGTGGGTTAGCATCAAAGGATGTCTTGGGATTTCTGGAGGAGTGCTACCGTATTCTCCGCACTATGTGCATATCAGGATCGAGCAGGGTTTCCTTCACTACTTTTCAGCTTCGAGGAGCCGACTATCGATGGTGGCATGCTTATGAGTTAGATAGTTCGGACGAGGCAGCTTCCCTGACTTGGGCTCAGTTCTTAGACATGTTCATGAGGGAGTATTTTACCCTGAGTCTTAGGGATGCCTGGCGCGCGGAGTTTGAGCAATTGCGCTAGGGTACTATGACTATCTCACAGTATGTTGTCCGCTACATTGACTTGGCTAGACATGCCCCAACTTTTGTTTCTACTGCCCGCGAGAAGGTTTGCTAGTTCATTGAGGGGCTTATTCCCAGCATCAGGTCTAGCGTGACTCGTGAGTTAGAGATGGACGTGTCTTATCAGCAGGCGGTGAGCATTGCTAGGAGGATTGAGGGTATACATACTAGGGACAGGGAGGAGAGAGTGGCCAAGAGGTCTCGAGAGTCTGGCCATTTTTCTGGTGCCCGTGCCCCAGCTGCAGGTCATCATGGTAGGGGTAATATGGGTCGCCCCATTCATTCAAGTCTTCCAGCAGCCAGTGATATTCTAGCTCCACCTAGGCCTCAGGAGCCTTATTATGCTCATCCAGTCTCTAGTGCACCTCCTACATGGGGTGCTTCCAATGGACAGTACAGTAGACCTGGCTCGAGCCAGTCACAACCGCCACGTCCTCCCAGAGCTTGTTTTGAGTATGGTGACACACTCCACACGGTGAGACATTGCCCCTAGACTCAGGGGGGTGCACCTTAGCAGGCCCCTCAGCCATAGCAGGCCTCACAGAGCTCTCAGGCTATGGTTCGAGCACCAGCTACTACTCCACCGGCCCAGCCAGCTAGAAGTGGAGGTCGGGGAGGTAGAGATCGCCCTCGAGGGGGAGGCCAGGCCAGATATTATGCTCTTCCAGGCTGTACTGAGGCCGGTGCCTCCGATTCTATCATAACAGGTACTATCTTGGTTTGTCACAGAGAGGCATCGGTTTTATTCGATCTAGGATCCACTTGCTCTTATGTGTCTTCTTATTTTGCTCCGCATTTGGGGGTACCTCGGGATTCTTTGAGTTCCCCAGTTTATGTTTCTACTCCTGCGGGATATTCTCTTGTTGTGGACCGTGTTTACCGATCATGTTTGGTTATTCTTGGTGGTTTTGAGACCAGGGCTAACTTATTGTTGCGTATCATGGTTGATTTTGATATTATTTTGGGCATGGACTGGTTGTCGCCCCATTATTCTATTCTTTATTGTCACTCCAAAACCGTGACTCTGGCCATGCCAGGTGTACCACATATTTAGTGGAGGGGTTCCTTAGGTCACACTCCCAGTAGAGTAATTTCTTTCCTTAAGGCTCACCGTATGGTTAAGAAAGGTTATGATGCGTAGTTAGCTTCTGTGAGAGATGCCAGCATGGATACTCCTTTTGTTGATTCACTCTCAATAGTACGTGATTTCCCCGATGTGTTTCCAACTGACCTTCCGGGCATGCCACCTGATAGTGACATTGATTTTAGCATTGATCTATTGTCGGGAACTCATTGCATCTCTATCCCTCCGTACCGTATGGCTCCTCCTGAATTGAAGGAGTTGAAGGAGCAATTGCAGGAATACTTGATAAGGGTTTTATTCGGCCCAGTGTATCGCCGTGGGGTGCTCCTGTGTTATTTGTGAAGAAGAAGGATGGTTCTATGTGCATGTGTATTGATTATCGCCAGTTAAAAAGGTTACAGTGAAGAACCGTTATCCTTTACCTTGTATTGATAATTTGTTTGACCAACTTCAGGGTGTACGGGTGTTTTCTAAGATTGATTTGCGCTCAGGTTACCATCAATTGAAGGTACGGGAGCCAGATATCCCGAAGCCTGCCTTCAGGACTCGGTATGGTCATTATGAGTTCCTTGTTATGTCTTTAGGGCTGACCAATGCCCCAGCAGCCTTCAAGCATCTAATGCACAGTGTATTCCGGCCATATCTTTACTCTTTTGTCATTGTCTTTATTGATGATATTTTGGTGTATTCCCAGAGTCAAGAAGATCACGAGCAGCACCTGAGGACAGTGCTTCAGATTCTAAGGGAAAAGAGATTATATGCAAAGTTTTTAAAATGTGAGTTTTGGTTGGATTCTGTGGCATTCTTGGGTTATGTGATATTAAGTGAGGGCATTCAGGTGGGTCCGAAGAAGGTAGAGGCAGTGCAGAGTTGGCCCAGACCATCCTCAGCTATAGAGATTCACAGTTTCCTTGGTTTGGCGGGCTTCTACCATTGTTTTGTGGAGGCTTTTCATCGATTGCAGCCCCTATAACTAGATTGACCCAGAAGGGTGCTCCATTTCAGATGACAGAGGAGTGTGAAGCGAGCTTTCAGAAGCTCAAGACAGCCCTGACTATAGTCTCAGTTTTGATATTGCCTACCGGTTCGGGGTCTTATACTGTCTATTGTGATGCATCGAGAGTTGGCCTTGGAGCAATATTGATGCAGGACAACAGGGTGATTGCCTATGTATGCAGATAGTTGAAGATACATGAGAAGAATTATCCTGTCCATGATCTTGAGTTAGCTGCCATTGTTCATTCCTTGAAGATTTGGTGTCATTACTTGTACAGTGTGCCTCTGTTCAAGTAGAAGGATCATAATTTGCATCAAAGGAGATGGCTTGAGTTGCTGAAGGATTATGACATTATTATCTTGTATCACCCGGGCAAGTCCAATATGGTGGCCAATGCCTTGAGCCGCCGGGCAGAGAGTTTAGGGAGTTTGGCTTATTTACCAGTAGCAGAGAGGCCTATGGCGATGGATGTTCAGGCCCTAGCCAGCCAGTTTGTGAGATTGGATCTTTCGAAGCCCCGTCAGGTTCTAGCTTGTGTGGTCTCTCGGTCTTCCTTGTTTGATCATATCAGGAAGCGACAGTATGATGAACCTCATTTGCTTGTCCTCACGAACAAGGTGTTATATGGCGATGCTCGAGATGTGACCATTGGTGATGACGACGTATTGTGGAATCAGGGTCGAGTTTGTGTACCCAATGTCGATGGGCTTCGGGAGTTGATTTTAGAGTAGGCCCACAGTTTATGGTATTCAACTCATCTGGGTGCCGCGAAGATGTATCATGATTTGAGGCAGCACTACTGGTGGAGAAGGATGAAGAAGGATATAGTTGGGTTCGTAGCTCGGTGCCTTAATTGTCAGCAAGTGAAGTATGAGCACCAGAGACCAGGTGGCTTGCTTTAGCAGATAGAGATTCTGGAATGGAAGTGGGAGTGGATCACCATGGACTTCATATCTGGACTCACACGGACTTTGAAGAAGTTCGATGCCATTTGGGTTATTGTGTATCGGCTGACCAAGTCCGCGCATTTTATCCCTGTGTTTACTACCTATCCCTCAGAGCGATTGGCAGAGATTTATATCTAGGAGATTGTTCGTCTGCATGGTATTCTGGTTTCCATTATTTTAGACAGAGGTACTAAGTTCACATTGCAGTTTTGGAGAGCCGTACATCAGGAGTTGGGTACTCGGGTGGAGTTGAGCACAACATTTCACCCTCAGACAGACAGGCAGTCCGAGCGCATTATTCAGATTCTTGAGGATATACTCCGTGCGTGTGTATTTGAGTTTGGAGGTTCTTGGGATCAGTTCTTGCCATTAGCGGAGTTTGCCTACAATAACAACTTCAGTCCAATATTCTTGGATTTCAGCTCATTCCAGTTGGAGAAGGGTCTATCTTATGTTGAGCCAGTGGCAATATTGGACAGGCAGGTCAGGAAGCTGAGGTCAAAGAATATTGCATCTGTGCAGGTTCAATGGCGGGGTCAGCCGGTCGAGGAGGCGACCTAGGAGACCTATCAGGATATGCACATCTAATACCCACATCTTTTCACTACCTCAGGCATGTCTTTGTGCTCATTTGAGGAAGAACGAATGTTTAAGTGTGGGAGGATGTAACGACCTGACCGGTCATTTTTGGAATTTACACCCCAATCCCCTATTAACTGCTTTCCCCAAGTTTATTTCTGCAATTTTGATTTGCCAGGAGGTTCAATTTTGAGTTTCGGAGAGTTTTGGGACACTTAATCCCTAAATAAGAGCTTAAGTGTTGGACAACTGACCATAGTAAGAATAGTGTGAAGACGGCCTCGGAACGGAAATCCGATGGTTCCGTTAGCTTCGTTAGGTGATTTTGGGGTTGGGATCATGTTCAGAATGTGTTTTGGTGGTCCGTAGCTAATTTAGGCTAGAAATGTCGAAAGTTGGAATTTTGAAGTTTCCGGTCCGATAGTGAGATTTTGATCCGGGAGTCATAATAGAATTCCAGAAGTTGTAGTAGCTCCGTCATTTCATTTGGGATGTGTGTGCAAAATTCAGCTCATTCGGGCGTTTTTTGGTTAGGTTTTTGATCAAAAGCGTATTTTGAGGGAATTTGAAGTTCTTAGGCTTAAATCCTTGATTAATTCGAGTTTCCGACATGGTTTTAGGTGGTTTAAGGATTGATACAAGTTTGAATGATGTTATGGGATACATCCATAGGTTTGAGTTGTTTAAAATTGCAGATTTTGCTTCAGCTGTTGCAGACCTATTTTCTTCTTCGCGATCGTGTCCTCCTCCACGCGTTCGCGTAGAGTAAATTTTGGAGGAGGACCAGTTACCTCTTCGCGTTAGCGTTCGCATTCAGTACACCCGCATTCGCGAAGCTTTACCATTTTCTATCTTCATGTACGCGTCTAAGCCCTCGCGTTCACGTTTTGTTATTTGGCACTTAGGGTTGTGCCTATTTTCTTCATCGCGTTCGCATGCACTAGGTCGCATTCGTGTAGCTTTGCTAGTCCCACCCAGCGCATTCGCGTGCTGTTCCACGCATTTGCATAGAGCATTTCGAGCAGCCTTCATTTTTTTTCTTCGCGAAAGTGAGACCTCCTCTGCGTTCGCGATGTATTAATACTTGGGCAAATATAAACATTTCAAAATGAGGCTTCAGACATTTTTGCCAAAACTCAAGCTTGAGAGCTCGGATTTGAGCGAGATTTTAAGGGATGTTCAGCGGCAACAATTGGGTAACAATTCTAAACTCGTTTTTACTTGTAACCCACTAATCCAAATATAAATTCCACTTTTAATTTTGGATTTTTGAATAAAAAATTGATGAAACTTCATAGATCGAATTATTGAGTTTTGAGTGGGTGTTTGACCTCCTATTTGAGATATTTTATATGGTTAGACTCGTGAGAGTACGAGGGTTCTAAAAATATTAATTTCATCTGATTCCGAGACGTTGGCCTGAGGGGCATTTTGGTTATTTTACGTAATTTTGCATCTTAGCTTTGAGTTAAATCGTGGAATCAGTTGCTTGAGATGTTATTTATGATATGTAATTGAATTGAATAGATTTGGGACATTTGGAGTTGGATACTTATGGCAAACGTGTGGTTTCGAGTTGATTTTTGAGCTGGTTCGTGGTAAGTGGCTTGTCTAACCTTGTGTGGAGCACTTTTCCCCTTAGGATTGATGTTGTGGTAATTGAAATGCCTCGTGCGTGAGGTGACGAGCGCGCACTTGTGATAATTGTTGGAAATCCGATTTTTCTTTAAAAATAGCCTTGAATTGTGTTCCTCCTTCCCTTGTTTACACTGTGTGGTTATTGAACCTGCTGTAGCTTGGAGAAGTATGTCTACTTGACTAAATTGTTTTATCTGTCTTAACTGCCTTAATTGTACTACGTGAACCATGCTAGGTTAGGATTACCTGCTTTACTTTGGTATGAAATTGATTGGGTTGAATTTTGTTGTTGTTGTGTATTTACTTTGGCACTACGGAACGGTATTCCGGGAGATCACCCTACACTTTATTTTGAGATTACGGGACGATATCCCAGGAGCTCCCCTATATGTTTACTTTGGGACTACAGAATTGCATTCCGGGAGATCCCCCTGCACTTTATGAGTTGGACTACAGGGATTGCACTCGGAAGATATACTAGACACGATATTTATATTTGGGGACTACAGGATGGTATCCTGGGAGATCCCCGGTTGTTATCTCGGAGTTGAGTTATGTTCTTTTACTGTGTTTTGCTTGCCTTTGTAATAGATGTTGTTGTCCTTTATATCATGTGTTATTTAATTACACTAACATTTCAAAATGTTAAACCTGTATCTTATTTAACCTCAGTAGGGCTCGGGCCTTCCTTGTCACTACCCAACCGAGGTTAGGCTTGGCACTTACTGAGTACCCCTGTGGTGCACACATGCCTTTCTGCACATGTTTTTCATATGCAGATCCAGGTACTGTTGCACATACTTACCATCCTTGAGGCAGGGAGAGCTTTGGAGACTTCGAGATACATCTACCACGTCCGTAGACCAAAAACTCTCCATCTTTACTCTATCTTGTAGTACTAGCCCTTCTATCATTTTGTTGATGTATACATTTCGGAGTTAGAGAATTTTTACTATCTTCTCTTAGCTTGTGTTCCCGAGATTTTTGAGGTTTTGGGATAGTATTGTAGAAGGTTGAAATATTGTGTTGTATGTGCCGAGTGGCATTTTACATTTCGTTTCCATTTTGTTTTTAAGTTATAACTTCCTCAAGGTTTCAATTGTTTTTCGCACTTGTTAGGCTTACCTAGTCGTAGGGACTAGGTGCCGTCATGACAGTTCACGAAGGGCGATCTGGGATCGTGACAATGATGATTTGAGGGACGAATTGGTATTAGTACGGTTGAACTCGTATTTCAATGGGTGTTCGGGTTTTGTGAAATTTGTCGGGTTTCGAGGTCCGGACCCGGGGGTCGACTTTTGGGTTAATTTTTAGTTTTTGATAAAGATTGAAGCTTTATTTCCTGAAATAGTTTCTTATGAGTTTTATTTGTGCTTTAGAGCTATTTTGGCTAGATTTGAACCGTACGAAGGTTATTTTACTAGAAAGGTTCATTTTTGAGTGATAGTCTATCTTCTTTGAGGTAAGCATCTTGCCTAACTTCGAATGGGGGAATTACCCCTTGGGATTTGAGTCTTTGGTGCTAAGTGTGTCATGTGAAGCCCGTCCACGCGAGGTGATGAGTATGTGCTCGGGCTTATTTATGTAAAGTTGACCTTCTAGGGCTCTTAGGTTCTTATGTTCATTAGATATGAAGTTATTTTGTTATGTTAAGTTCCCCATTTACTAGTTTCACCTCTACGTGTCTTAATTGGAATTAATTGCTTCATGTTCCACCCTTATTGCCTATTTGACTCTCGTGTGCCTTAACTGAAATTGTTACCTCTCCAATTACCATAATATCTTTTTCATTACTTATCCTTAATTAAGTTGCTGTATTGTTTCTGTAATTTGCTCAAACCTAAAAGAAGTCAGTTATCCTTTATCATAGTTGCCTCATCCTTATTTGTAATTAATGACTCATGTTGACTCCCTTGTTGTCAAATTGTACTTTGTGATGTTATTATTACATATTAATTCTTCCTTGTTGAGCTATTCTTATTGTGACTAGTATTCTCTATTGTGTTTATTCTTTGTGAACTCGTTCTATCGTTCTTTGCGTTCAAAATATTTTGAGTTGATTTACTTGTCGTATTCTCGTGTATTGTTGTTGTCGTTGCTGTTGTACTCAGTTTGTTGAGCCGAGGGCTATGCGCAGTTGTGGTACTGAAACTGTTTAGAGGAAATGTTGTGAAATATGGGCACATGTTGTGAAGGCCATTCTATTGTGGTGTTGTGTTGTTGGCACATGATATTGTTAGGAGAATTTGTTCGGGTGTTTGCACGAAGTTTCCGCTGTGCTTTTGATAATATTGATTATCCACATACGATGTGACAAGGAGGGAAATATTTATTTGTTTTGCATGTGGCGAGATAAGATGGGAAAATTACTATGCACGTGTGGCGAGAGAAGGCGGGCATTTACTGTAATATTGCGCACGTGGCGAGAGAAGGTGGGCTATGTCAGGGATTGATTTGTGATGACTTGTGATAGCCTGGGGGAATTCTTGTTGTTGATATTTGTGTAGTGGCGTGCCTACCTGCGTAAGCTTTATCTTGTGAAAAATTTTGGGGAACATTCTTACGTGTTGTTCCTTTTCTCTACACTTACTACTTGACCTGAGTTGTGTTAGAAAACTTGCACAGGCATACATGTAGTTAATCACTCCTATCGATTTTTAGAGGATGGATCCAGATATTTTTGAGTATTTATACAAACCCTCATTTACTTTCCTTCTATGTGAGAATGGTTCTATTGGCACATGCGATATCCGTGCATTGACTAGTTAAAATAAGGGTAGAAAATGCCAAGTGTTTAGGGTTCACGAATTAGGACCCGTGACTTATGAATATATTGAGGTTTGGTACCTCGTGGAGATTATTGGATAAACCTGGCATTATGGCGGTTATTCTTATCGAGTTGCTACTTGTCTTTATTTTATCTATTTTCATCGGGTCCTAACTGTGTTCAGCTTGCTCCAGTGTGTTATTACTTGTTGTGTTCTATTGCTAATTATTGTTTCTATTTCCTTTTGCAAGTATCATATTATTGTTACCCCTATACGTAGTTTTTGTAGAGATATCGTACTCTATTAGTTCTATACCTATACTTGTCCAGGTTATTCAGACCAGTAGGTGTCTTGAGTGTCCCTCGTCACTACTATACTGAGGTTAGTCTTAATACTTACTGGATGCCGCTGTGGTAAACTCATACTACGCATTTGCACATTTTTGTGCAGATCCAGGTAATCTAGAGTTCGTCGATCGTTAGATAGTTGTACATATCTTATTGGGGAGACTCAAGGTAAAACTGTTGCGTTGTTCACAGGCTTCAGAGTCACCTTATAGTTTTGTATTTGCACTGTTTTATCTTTATTTTGAAACAGTTGTATTATAGGTTCTTTAGCAAACTTAGTAGAGCTTATGACTTGTACTGCCGGTTTTGGGATTGTTAATTGTATAGAGATTTTTCTATTCCTTATTTTCAGATATTAGATAAATATTGTTATTATTTTTGTTAATATTAGGCTTACCTAGTCCTTAAGACTAGAACTATCACGACATCCTACGAAGGAAATTTGGTTCGTGACAATAGAGTAGACATGCAGCAAAGAATAAGACATCTTTAATACTTTCAATCATGTACTGATGAATCCACACAAACCAATTAAGTTTTTGTTATTCACAAGACAACATAGAATAAAAATGTCCCTAGTGGTTTGTCACGGCCCAGATTTTCCACCATCGGGATTTTGGTAGTACCTAACCTTTAGAATGCTAGGCAAGCCAACAGATAAAGGTCTAACATGCTAATCACTAACCAAAACAGTAATTATCCATAATTTAAACTAAACAAATAAGAAGTGTAGAAGTTTTATAACAGTTAACACACTAATACACGACTACCCAAAGATCTGGTGTCACAATCCACGAACTTCTAAGAGTTTCTACAAATACTGATTTAAAAAAATACATCTATTCTCGAAATGAAGGAAAACCGGATAAACTAAGATAGAGCGAAGGGGACTCCAGGGTCTGCGAACACTGGCAGATCTACCTCAGGTCTTCTGATGGAATGAAGGCAACAACCTAACTCTAATTAACGGGGTCCGACACCGAAATCTGCATGGAAAGTGCAGGGTGTAGTATCAGTACAACCGATCCCTATACTGGTAAGTGCTGAGCCTAACCTCGGCGAAGTATTAACGAAGCTAGGACACGACAAATAACATGAACCTATGCAGTTAAATAATATACATGGAAATAACAATAACAGAAGATTTAAAAGAAAATAATGGGAAGGGGAAAACATGCTGAGGGGATCGCAACAACATGAATCACAACAATAGAGAATTTAAACAACTAGTACACCTTGAGCTAGTAGGAACAAGTAAATACAGTAACGGAAAAACGTACGACATCACCTTTCATGCTTTTACTCTCAACGTCACTATATAAATCAGATAAGAATGGCACGACATCACCCTTCATGCTTTTAATCTCATCCTTACCGTAAGAAACAATATAAACGGCACGGCATCACCCTTCATGCTTTACACTCTTCCTCACCCAACCAACAACAACAATAACAACCCAGCAAGGGAATCATCAATAATCAACCTTGTTTCAACATTTAACTTCACAATATAAATCTTAACTTGAGTCAATACTCAATCAATATCCAATATCAGGAGAACATAATAATACTTGTTTAACATGAAGGATAATTATTTTAAGCTTGAAAAGTATGTATAAAGAATTACAACAGTCATAAGTACAAGACTCACTCACATGCTATGACCCAACAACAATGAATACATGTTTGTCACCACGCCTATACGTCTTACTCAACAACCAAACACGTAGCAAATAAAGCAACAATACCTAATCCCTCAAGCTAAGGTTAGCCATAACACTTACCTCGATTATACGGCCGAACTCAAGCCTCAAATACCGCTTTTCCCTTAGTTTTCACTTCCAGTCCGCTCGTATCTAATCATAATTAACTTAATAATATCAATTATCGCTAAATCAATCATTTCCAATGAATAATTACAAGTTCCCCAACAATTCTCCAAAAAGTCAAAAATCGACCCCGGGTCCGCTTGGTCAAAACTCGATGTTCCGACCAAAACCGGTTTCCCCATTCACCCACGAGCCCAAAATATGTAATTAGTTTCAGAATCTGACCCCAAATCGAGGTCTAAATTCCCAAATTTGTAAAATTCCCAATTCTCCCAAAATCCTTAATTTCTACCCTTAAAAAACAAGATTTAGGCCTAGTAATCCAATGTGTGTTGATCGAAATTGAAAGGAATAGTTTTAGAACACTAACCTATGATTTGGTGTTGAATACCCACTTCAAAAATCACCCAAGGTTGAGTTGTATGGAAGAAAATATGAAATTTTGGTCTAATCCTGTCCTTGGTTCTGATTTTAAAATACTGGACAGACCTTATTCTCCTTCGCGAGAGGTTTGTCGCGTTCGCGAAGCTGCGGCCCTAGTAACCTTCTCATTCGTAAGAAACCCTATGTGTTAGCGATAGCCTAGTCGCATTCGCGAAGGTTAATGCCCTCAATGCTTCATGTTCGTGACCAGTGCCTCACGTTCGCGTAGAAGGATTTCTCCCTCAGACGAATTTACTCTTCACGATTGCAGGAGTTGCTTCGTGATCGCGAATCAAAAAATACATGTGCACCTGCAACAGCAAAACAACAAAAATTTCTAAGTTTAAAATATCCCGTACCCTATCCGAAACTCACACGAGCCCGTGGGTCTCCAAACCCAATATGCACACAAGTCTAAATACATCATACAGACTTGCTCGTGCGATCAAATCGCCAAAATATCATCTAAAACTACAAATTTAACACAAAAACGCATGAAATCCTTAACAACGCTTGAAATTCCTATTTTCACAACCAAACGTCTGAATCACATCAAATCAGTCCCGTTCTCAACAAATTTCACAGATAAGATATAAATATTATAACAAACCTGTATCGGGCTCTGGAACTAAGGGGCCCGATACCTACAAGTTCAAACATTATTCAATTTCTAAAAACTATTATATTTTTAGTTTAATAATTTTCTTCAAAAATTCATTTCTCGGGCTAGGGACCTCGGAATTCAATTCCGGGCATCGCCCATGCCTCACATTTTACTACGGATACTTTGGGACCGTCAAAGCACGGGTCCGGATCTGTTTACTTAAAATGTTCACCGAAGTCAACTTAAATTAATTCTAAAGGAAAAACTTAATATTTTCTCAAATTTTCACATAAAGGCTTTCCGGAAATGCGTCCGGACTGCGCACACAAATTGACGAGAAGGAAAATGAGGTCTTGAAGGCCTCGAAATGGCGAATTGGGTTCTAAAATATGAGATGACCTTTTGGATCATCACATTAAAGTGTTGAATGATCCAGTCCTAGGGAGAAGAGTGGTTGTAATCATGTGAGCTAATACACGATGTGCAAACTTTAAAATTTTGGGACCAATATCAGGGGGTTCTCAAACAAGATAGTTTTTGCCTCATCTAGGGTCACTTCAAAATCTTTTGGCCAAGAATTTTGAACAAACACATTATAATCATGAAATTAGCAGAATATATTTTCCTTTAATCGATACGCATTAAGCATAATATGAGTACCTAAGACTATTGATTCAAAGTGGTCTTTCTCATTCACAAATAAATTTGCATAGAAGATCCTCACAGGTTCTTCATACACAGTGTTTCTAATAGTGTCAAATAGAGGAGAAAGACATTGAAAATAAAAATAGGGACAACATCACAATGAATATCCTTCATAATAGAGAGACGTATAGTACGCCCATAAACCATATATTTTGACTTATAAGATTCAAACCTCGATTTTTCAGTTGGAGTGCAGAAATTCAACTTGTCCCTAGGCACAAATTAAGTGGTTTCCACTTTTCCCTTTTGGCATGCAAGCCTTTAGGGGATTTGATCCATGGGTTTCTTGTCGGCTCTTTTCTATCTTAGTGCTTAATCATCCGACGATTTACTACTCTCATTGTCAATTTTGAGAGGATCCGAATCAAGGGATGACTCAAGATCAATAATTTCTTTAGGATTTTGAGTCATTTGGAACTGTTTGCTTTGCCTTGTGATAGTGGAGGAGGAGAGGTTTTCTTTAGCCATGATAGTGAGTTTTGGTGAGGAGTGAGGGAAAATGAGATAAATGGGGTACTTAATAGGGCGCTTGGGAGAATTTAAGGTTGCATTAGTTAGAGCAAAGGTTAGAAACATAACGAGGTGACAGTTTTGAGGAGTTTCTTTGGCACTAAATGGTAAGTAATAATTACAGTCACATCGAATTAATAAAGGTAATCACTTATCAAACATATTAAAGTAAGTAAAATATTTTGCAAATTTTGAAAATAGAGAAAAATATTTTTATATAATTGACAAAACTCCAATCTTACTTTGTATTACGCAAATGCAAAGATCTAAAAGATATTTTGTAAATATATCACCAAGTTGAGACTCGATATTAATGGATTCTAGTACTATATAACCTTTAGCAACATGATCGCAAATAAAATAATGCTTATTTTCTATATGCTTTACCCTGGAATGATGCACAAAATTTTTTGATAAACAAATAGCACTAGTATCATCACAAAAAATGAGAGTTACAGTAAGATTAGGATCATTGTCGAGAAGTTGATGCATAATCCAAAGAATTTGAGTGCAACAACTTCCAACATCTAAATATTCTTCATCAGTAGTCGACAATGCAACACAATTTTATTTCTTTCTATGCTAAGAAATTAATGCATTTTCCAGTAATTGACAAGTACCACTTGTTCTTTTCCTGTCATTTCTATCGCCTACAAAGTCTGCATCTGAAAAACCATTTGGATCAAAATTGTTAGAATGTTTATACCATAAACCAACTCAGTGGTGCAAATAAGATATCTAATAATATGTTTTACCGTAGTCAGATGTGATTCCTTAAGAGCCAATTGAAATCTTGCACATTTGCAAACACTGAACATTATATCCGATCAACTAGCTGTGAGGTATAGGAGGGATCCAATCATTACCCTGTACATGGTTCCATCAATATTTTTTCTGTCTTAGTCTTCTTTTAGAATTGTTGACTGGATTACTGCTTTTGCCTATAAATAGTGAGGTAGTGAGCTTTCCGCAATCATCGTTCTGGCCATGTCTTAAAGTGTCCTGTTTTCCTTTCTACAGTCCTATTTTGTTGAAGAGTTCTTGGAGATGAAAAATTGTGAGTAATTCCATAATCATTGCAAAAGGTTTCAAAAGCCTTACTTTCAAATTCCCCTCCATGATCGCTTCTTATTGAAGAAATGCTCAAACCTTGTTCACGGTGCATCTTTTTGTACAAGACTTTAAAATTCTTTAGTGCCTCATCTTTGTGACTCAAGAAAATAACCCAGGTGAAATGAGAATAATCATCAACAATAAAAAATTCATATTTCTTACCATTTATGCTAGATGTTCTTGTTGGTATAAAAGATGCATGTGCAGTAATTGCAATGGTTTTGAAGTAGAAACAATGTTTTTTTGTTTAAAAAAGGATATATTCTGTTTGCCAAGTTGACATGCATCACAAATATGATCTTTTAAAGATTTATTTTTGGAAGACCAATGACTAGATCTTGTTTTGAAAGCTTTTCAATGGAATGCATACTTGCATGTCCTAATTTTCTATGCCATGACCATGAATCATCTAACATGGATGCCAAACAAATATGATTATCAAGATTATCTAGTTTCCTAAGAGTATATATATTCTTGTCCCTATTACCAGCGAGAATGGAATTACCTAATTTATCTATTATAGACCAGCTATTTTTCTTGAAACGTACCTCATAGTTGCTATCACATAGTTGACTAACACTAAGTAAGTTGTATCCAAGTTCATCCATAAGATAGACTTCGTCTACTTCACATGTAGAACTTAAGGGACTTTTCCTACCCCAATTACATTTCCTTTGTATTTATTTCCAAAAGTAATTGTTTTGCCATCTAGATTTGTGAAAGATTTGAAAAGTTTTTTGTCACATGTCATGTGTCTGGAACACGCACTGCCAAGATACCTATTTCCCTTTCTGCACTTCTTGTGATGTTCCTGCATAAAAAGTAAATTACTTTTTCTTAAGTATCCAAGCTTTCTTGGGTCCCTTTTTGTTAGACTTCGAGGTGGAAGCCTCATTAGCTGTTTTGGTTCTCCAGACCCATTGATTTTTGTTTCGAAACCTACGATTGTTAGGAAAATAACTAGATTAAATGCAATACAAACAAGCAAGGTGATTCTTTTCAGTTCCTTCATGGAATATGATAAAAGGTTCCACCGGGGACTTTTTTGAGCAGTCAAATTATTTGTCTTAATATAAACTGGTGGATTTGCATAATCCATTTAACTGAAGCTGGAGCTCATAGACTTATTTTCTCCCAAAGTCATAAGACTTAGCTTTTCATATAGTTCCTTTTCTGATTCTTTATCATCACTTTCTCCTATTTCCTTGATGCATATGTTGGTCATTTTTTTCGCTTTGAGGTCTTTCTTCATCACCCCAGAATCCGTATGATTTATTCTTTTGAAAACCTTTATTGATTTTCCTTTTTAATTCTGGACATTCAGCTTGTATTTGGCCAAAATTTTCACATTCATAGCACCTTCTATCATTTTCATTCTGTGGCCTTCCTTTTCTGGCAAATTGTTTACCTTTTCTTCCTCCTCTGGTTTTCTCATCACATTTGATATAACCCTAGATTACATTGCAATGTTCTCATCATGCTCTCCTACTTCTTCTGCTTCTTCCTTTTTAGACTCGATTTGTATCACCTTGAAGGAAATATTTTTCTTTTTTTTAGGACATGTCTATTTAGATGAGTCTTTTCAAAGGGTATGAAACCTCATCGTAATTCATCGTATGAAATTTTATCAAGATCTTGACATTCCAAGGTAATGACCTTAGGCTTCCATGCCGTAGGTAAGCTTCTGAGAATTTTTCTTACTTGTTCTTCAGTTTTCAAAGGTCTCCCGAATGATTTAAAATCACCAATGATTTTGCTATATCTTAAGCACATTTTTTCAACAAATTTCCCCTCCTTCGTTTGAAATAATTCATATTCATGAACCAAAAGATTTATCCTTGTCTCTTTGACTTTGTTTGTTTCCTCATATGTAACTTCTAGTTTGTCCACTTATGGCAATGTACAGGAGATTTTTTGCCTTAGCATTCACTTGAACAATGGCTGCTTGTTCATTAGTGTAATCATCTAAATCAAGAGGGTCAGATGATACTATAATCTCACCGTCTTTATCCTTCCTTGGTGGAACCGGGAGATCTCCTTTTCTGATCACAGGCCATACTTTAATGTCGTATGATTTTGTGTGGGTTTCCATTCGTAATTTCCAGTGTGAAAAATGCTAACCAACAAAGAATGGTGGTCTTACTTGAGATGTTCCCTCTTGGAATAATGCTCCAATAATCGTATTTGATCCCATGATCTTTTCCTCACTTGCTGTTAGGAAGTACTCGTAAGACCTTTCTGTAATACCAATTAAAACACAAGAGGGGAGGGGAGGGGTGGATTGTGACCAATTTAAAAGTTCAGTTGACTAGGGAGTAATAGTCAACTTATCTTTATCAGATGGTTAGAAATTAGTAGAAGAAAATAATGAAGGATTAAAAATATTAAAGACACAGAAGATTTATACTAGTTCAGTACTGGTGTGGTACCTATATCTAGTTTTATTGGATCACAAGGGTTCTCTTAGATCTTCAATATTTGATTCGTTACAACTGTTATGGTTTTAGTTCGTTTACCACTAATTATGTGCAACAACAATGATAGTCTGTGCTTGACACAACTTCTTGTTTGTTTTCTAACTCTTCCTATCTTTTGTGACACTTATAAACTTAAGAATACAATGTTTGTACTAAGAACTAGAAAGATATAGAAACATGTATTAAGTTGCGTAATCCTTCCTTCTGTTTTTCAGTTCTTCTTATAGGTACTACTTGTGATCTTGCGAATTGTGATCTTCTCTTGAAATAGGCATTGCAAATTGACCATTGATTGAGGCAAGAATATTCTTAAGAGATTTGACCAAAGGGTTGCATCTGAATCCAGCTCACTAGGAAGACTGGAACGTGAAAGGGTCTAAACTCGGCATCGTATTGCAGCCACCAACGGTCAATATAGTTAGATAATCTATTAAGACTATAAAATTGACTCACAAAGAGGCGGAATATGAGGCCATGATTTCAAGATTCGAACTGGACAAAAGCTTGGGGGCGGAGGTGATCGAAGCTAAGTGTGATTCCCTCCTCGTGGTGAACTAAGTTAATGGAACATTCGAGGTTAGAGAAGAACGGATGCAAAGATACCTGGATAAGTTGAAGGTAATATTACATCAGTTCAAAGAGTGGACTTTGCAGCACATATCTTGAGATCAAAATAGCGAGGTCGTTATCCTTGCAAAATTAGGGTCGTCGGTCGAAGCGACAACCTCAACTCGAGGGTAATTGTACAGCTTATGACATCTGTAGTAGAAGAAGGACACACTAAAATAAACTCTACAAGATTTACTTGGGATTGGAGAAACAAATATGTAGAATATTTGAAGACCATGAAATTTCCCTCAAATCCAAAAAAATCGAGGACCCTCCGCACAAAGGCGACATGATTTAGCTTGTCCGAGGACGGAACTTTTTCTAGAAGAATGTTCGATGGCCTACTAACGATATGTCTAGGACCAAGAGATAACGAGTACGTTCTAAGGAAAGTCCACGAAGGCACCTGCTGAAATCATTCAGACGCCGAATCATTGGTTCGAAAGGTAATCAGAGCCGGCTATTACTGGAGCAATATGGGAAAAGATGCGAAGGAGTTTGTATAAATGTGATGAATGCCAAATACATGCTCCAATAATTCACCAACCCGGGAAACTACTGCATTTGGACTTGTCACTATGGCCATTCATGAAGTAGGGAATGGACATCATTGGCCATCTTCCATGGCACCCGTTAAGGCTCAATTTATACTATTTATGTCTGACTATTTTTCTAAGTGGGTTGAAGAATAGGCATACGAGAAGGCCAGGGAGAAGGAAGTCATCGACTTCATTTGGGACCACTTTATATGTCGGTTTTAAATGCCATATGAAATCATATGTGATAACGCGAAACAATTTATCGGCAACAAGGTGACCAAGTTTCTCGAGGTTCATAAGATCAAATGGATCCTGTCAACACCTTATCATCCTAGTGGGTACGGACAAGCTGAATCAACCAACAAAACCTTACTCCAAAACCTCAAAAAGAGGTTAGCCAATGCCAAAAGAAAGTGGAAGGAAATCCTACCCGAAGTCCTATGGTCATGTCGTACAACCTCAAAGTCCAGTACCGGGGCCACCCCATTCTCATTGGTTTACGGTGCCAAAGCTCTAATAACGGTCGAAGTCGGAGAGCCAAGTATCAGATTCTGATATGCAGCAAAGGAATCAAATGATGAGGCCATGAATATGAGCTTGGAAGTATTAGATGAAAGACATGAAGCCTCCCTTGTTCGGTGGTTGCCTAAAAGTAATGGATCGAGAGATATTACAATAGAAGGGCCAACCTTCGATACTTCAACGATGGGGACTTAGTGCTAAGAAAGTTCACGCTGAACAACCGAAACCTGAGCGAGGTAAAGTTGGGACTGAACTGGGAATGGCCATATCATATCATCAAAATTATCGGAAAAGGATCCTACAAGCTCGGAACGATGAACAGTGAATAACTACCGAGCAATTGGAATGTAACTCACCTAAAATGATATTACTGCTAAGGTATGATCCCATTCATTTTCTTTTATTTATATTTCGGACTAACACTTGTAGGTGAATGACAAGGAGCAGTACACAGTTTTATCTATTGTCTCAAATGGGTTTTCCGACAAGGTTTTTAACGAGGCAACAGTGGATCGTGCTAACTTAGAATCAAAGACCGATCATGAATCGGTGTCGAAGATCACATTAAGAGTATCTGAAGCTCTCTCTATGATCAACTTCGAATACTAGGGGGCCTTACCCTCGGATATCGACTTTAGCAAAAATTACTTCTTGATGGAAGGTCAAACGAATAGTGCCCACATAGATTGCTCGAGCCCTAGCATAAAGCATGTATGCAACTCTAACTATTTTACACAAGAATAAAGGGAAGTATCTTCCATGAAATCATCTTGTCTTTTAAAAATTTCTTATTTTCATTTCTTATGGAATTCCCTGCTTTCGATCCCAAAAAGGTAACGAGCCTAAGGGCTGCTTTAATCTAAGATCAAACAATCACTCTCTCACTCGGGGACTGCCCTCCGAAAACAAACTCAAACGATCTAAGCTATTAGACCGCGATGGAATAAGACCTATTAGCAAACTTAAATGCCACGACCATCCCACTCAGGGAATATTAGGCAAGTCCGGATAACTCAGGAAATCAAGCCCACTAGGCGACACCTGAATTAAAAGGCTAAGGCCAAATTAAAATAGCTCAGAGACTGTGACGACCCGACCCGTCGTCACGTGAGTTACCACCTCGTTTCCCCCTTATTGTATTGCTTTATGTTTCATTATCAGTATTGGGTGCGTTATAATTTAATTGGAGTAATTTTGATAAGAAATGAGACACTTAGTTTCTTTTAAGAAGATTAAATTGGAAAAGTCAATCGGATATTGACTTGTGAGTTAGAGGGCTCGGAATTGAATTCCGATGATTCGGTTATCTCTGGGTGATTATTTAAGGCTTAGGAGCGCAATCAAAAGTAATTTTGGAGGTCCGGTGAAGAAGTTAGCCTATTTTGGCGAAGTTAGTATTTTGGCGATTTCCGGTTGATAGGTGATATTTTGATCCGGGAGTCGGAATGGAATTTCGAGAGTTGCAGTAGCTTCGTTAGGTGATTTTGGACTTATCTGCAAAATTTTAGGTCATTCGGACGTCGTTTGATTTGGTTTTTGATCGGATGTGAGTTTTGGAAGAATTCGATAAATTTAGGCTTGAATCCGTTGTAATTTAATGGTTTTAGCGTTGTTTGATGTGTTTTAAGGATTGGAACAAGTTTGAATAAAGTTATAGGACGTGTTGGTATTTTTGGTTGAGGTCCCGAGGGCCTCGAGGTGATTTCGGAGTTGGAAAAATGCAGTAGAAAAATTTGCAGAAAAATTGGCCTTCGCGATTGCGTGAGGCCAGACGCGATCGCGTATAGGAATTTCGAAGGGTCAGGAATTTGACCTTAATATTCGCGTTAATCGGATCGCGTTCGCGGAGGGTTGGGAGTTCTTGCTTCGCGATCGCGTGAAGTCGGTCGCGTTCGCATAGAGTAATTTGGAGGCCTTGGATTTTCGCACTTCGCGATCGCGTGACCTGGGTCACGATTGCAATGAAAGATTTCTGGACCTAGGGCAGAATGCTCAAAAATATTTCATCCGCGAACCAAACCCATTTCTCACCATTTTTGAGCATGCTTTGGGAGCTTTGACGAGGGATTAAGAGGATTTCGACTGGGAATCGATTGGAGGTAAGTTTTATGAGTTAAATACATGATTTTATTGAAGAATCATCCTTGAAATTCATTAAAACATAGACAAATCATATGGAATTAGGGCTTGAAGTAAAAAAAATTGGGATTTGAGGGGTCATTTGTGGTCCGATTTGGGTGTTCTTGGTATGTACGGACTCGTGGCGAGATAAGGAATCCGTGGATGTTAATTTCGTAATTTTTTGAGAAGCGGGCCTGAGGCTCAGGTTTTACTAGTTTCGAGATTTTGTTATATTTCGATTGTTTTCGATTGGGTGTTGTCCCATTAGCATATTATAATGTATTCCTTATGATTTTTGTTAGATTTGACGCACCTGGAGGTTGGTTTAAGGAGCAAAGGCATCGCGGGCTAGAGTTTTTGCCGGTTCGAGGCNCTTGGTCCGTCCCGGTTGTTGATTTTACTGCGTGATTGATTGAAAACTACTTGATGCTATCATAATTTGGGCTGATATCACTGTTTTTGCATTACGTTGCATATTATTTGATCTCAATCCAAGGTTCTAAATATTATATCTTCCTTGACCTTAGAGAGGAGACCGTCGATGATCGAGCATATATATCTTGATACCGGCTTGCACAGACCCGGCATGGAAGAGGTTTTCTCGACCTTAAAATCAGCACCGATCGGGCACCCCGCAGGAATGTACATCTTCAAGGTGGGCTTCGGTGTCTTCTCCTCAGTAGCAATAGATGGAACATTTTCCTCTTTAGTCGGTCGCGAAGTGGAGGGGGCTTCTTGTTAGGGAACAAACTTTGATGTCTTCACCATTTGTTTTTGGAAAGTTAAGGGAAAAGAGGAAGTTAGAAAAATGTGCTTAATAATTTGGAAGGAAGAACATAAGTTCTTATAAAGAGATTTTAGAGTAATCAAAAAATTGATATTTGGGGATATATAAATTTCTAATGTACGAGGGCTGAAATTTTGAAAGTAAAGTTTGAGTGAGATAACGAGGAGATATTTATAGTTTGCAAATGATGGTTCAAGACCTGTAATGGCCGACCAGCAACCGATACACATTTAATGCCATTAAGATGTGACTGACGAGACGTTTCGTCAGTTTAATCATTTCTGGCACGAAGTATCGAGACAAAGATCGAAGGCTCATATTATTTCTCGTCATTTACTCTCCAAAAAATTAGGGGACTATCTATATATAGTCGGGACCGGGATCATCTATTGCGTGATAGATCGGGACTGAAATGTGATGGATTCGGGATTGACCCCGGGTTCTATCGAACCAAGGTACGAAGACAAGACATGCGTCGTCAAAGATCATCAAGCGTGTGACTCCAGAATCGACCCCGAGTGCGATTAAGCTCGAGGAAACATTATCTTACCAGATAAAGAAAGGCCAAAATATCTACAACGGTCGTATATCACAGCGAGAATCTTGGCACATACCAATGAGAAACCGATTGGTTAGCAAATAATGAGATTCCTTAGCTTTTATAATATTGTACCCAACGTAGGACTCCCCTACTATATAATGGGGGTCTGATTCTTTGTAATACACATGGTAACAAGCATTAAAAAGCAGTATACTCTTGTTATTAGTTTTTTTTATCTTATCATTCTATCCTGACATCGATTAAGGCACTTTTGACCTGATGGTGACCAACTTTAAAGGCCAAGATTGTCCAACTTGTGTGGTTTGCATTTATTTTTCTATCATTAATTTCAATATTAATCCAATTTTCTCAATTTGTATCAAGTTAAATCATGTATCCATAAAACTGCGTATAAATTTAATTGTTATCCGATTTTGAAGGTAAACATATTGAAACTATAGAGTCCAACTAGTTTGGAGGTCACCTTCGGCGTGGGCTTGCCATATAAATGTAGCGCTTGCAAGATAATTCTTGTGACATTAGCAAGATGTACCACTAGCTAGATTAAAATAGTGTTTTCCATAGAGAAGCCAACCAAAAAATAGGTCAGGCGGGAAAGTGATGAAAATCTATCTTTCTTGACCTAGCTGATTTCCTTGTCGAAAGAAAGAAAATTCACCTTTTGTATTCTTCCTTTACTGACTGAAGGCAAAAAGCAGTCCTACGATCAATCTATATGAACTACATGGTATCTTGACATTATAACTATTAAGACTAATTTTGAGGAGATCATGTAGTACTATTTTTTCTTTAGTGAAGGCGGATTAATCAGGAAAAATAAAGAATTTCAATGTCCTCATTTAGAGTCAGTCTGAGAGATGTCCAGTACTAAATATTCGAATTATATATATTGACACCTTCTCGACTAAACAACTATTAGATTGGCATAAGCCGAGTCAGTATTGGGATTTGGTTGGTTGATCTCCATTATTCTTATTTGATGGACTTTTCTTTTCTTCTCATTTTGTGCCTTTCTATTATTTTTTTCTCAATTCTAAGAATGCATGAAAGAGATGCAAACTCTAGCATAGGTGTAATGATCCGGACGATCATTTCGTGTATTGTATCCCCGTTCTTCTATTTATATCACTTCTTCTATAATCAATTATGTTTATGTGACTTGCTGAGGTAGTTGTTTCACTTCCAGGAAAGTGTTGGTCTGAATTGGAACACTTATAGAGTTGACCAGAGTTTGACTTTTATGTAGACTCTATAATGGAGTTTTGAAGGTTCAAATAGTTTCTTATGGTAATTTTGGACTTAGACATATGTACAAATATTGATTTGGAGGTCCGTAGGATTTGATGTTTTTTGGAGGAAGTTGAAAAGTTGGAGGTTTTGAAGGTTGATGTCATGACCCTAACCCCGAACCTGGTCGTGATGGCCCCTCTCGTGAAGATAAGGCCAGCCGATACTTACCATTTTCCAATTATTAACCAATAAGAATTTAAGAACAGTTTAAACATGATAAGAATAAATCCGAAATAACCGATGATAATATAAATACGCGGAAGAACATCCATACACAGCCCTAACCGGGGTGTCACTAGTCATGAGTATCTATAAGTCATAATAAAATTCTGCTAAATCCAGAACTATTACAATGTCTGAAAGGAAATAGAAACGATAAAGGAGTAGAGACACAGGGCTACGGACATCAACAGCTACCTCAATATCTCCGAAAGCCCGCCTGAATCTGCAGGAATCAGCACTCGGGGGCGAAACCAGCTATGCCTGAATCTACACACAGGGTGTAGGAGTAAAGTGAGTACTCCAACTCGGTGATTAACAAATGTAAATAACGATAGAAAGTAAGAGAAAACGCAAGGCACAATGCATTCTATAATGAAGTAGGAAAATCATTTAAAAAAAGTAAACTAGTGAAAAGTCAAGTAAAATCCTCTTTCAACAAGTAAACAAGTAAATAATAGGTAATTAAGGTAAAGTAATCAAATAGAAGTTCGCCCCCCGGGCACAGTATCACCACATCCACCCATCGGGCAACATCTTAGAATAGTAACAGCCCATCGGGCTAAATCTCACATCACAATGGGTGCCCGCGCTCACTAGGGGTGTACAGACTCCTAGAGGGGCTCCTTATGGCCCAAGTGCAATAACAAGCCATCTCGTGGCATCAAAACTAGGCCCTCGGCCTCATATTAATCAAGCCACCTCGTGGCATACATATCTTAGGCCCTCGGCCTCACATCATTATCAGTGTTTTATCACAACATAGGCCCTCGGCCTTACTCAGTCAAAAATCTTCACAAGCCCCTCGGGCAATGTAAAACTATGTCTCCCAGTCCAAACATCATTTAAGTCTTAAAACAAAGTAAACATGGATGAGTATGAAAACGGTGGAAAATAACATCACTACGTTTAAATATAACGTCAAAACAGTGAGAAAATATCAATAAAAAGCCCCGAAGGATTCAAATAGTTGGCACTAGTCCCAAATACGGCATTCGACCCAAATAATGATAATAGCAAATAGTTTTCAATCAAATATGCAGTAAAATTGTCAATCGGGTCGGAATAAGTCACAATCCCTGATAGTGCATGGCCCCACGCTCATCTCAAACCTTACCAAAATCATTCCTGATTTGATCCGACCAACCCGATACCACAAAACACGGATAACAAAACATAAAGAAGCATAAATGGAGGTAACAGAGCGGTAACTCATGAGACGACTGGTCGGGTCGTCACATCCTCCCCAACTTAAACAAACGTTCATCCTTGAACGAGTCAAGAAACATAACTGAAGCCTCAAACAAGTGAGGACATCTGCTCTGCATCTCCCGCTCGGTCTCCCACGTAGCCTCCTCCACGGTCCAACCTCTCCATTACACTTTCACCGAAGCTATATCTTTTGATCTCAACTTCCGAACCTGACGCTCCCAAATGGCTGATGGCTCCGCAGCATAAGTCAAATCACCCTCCAACTGAACCATGCTGAAATCCAGAACATGAGAAAGATCTCCAATATAATTTTGGAGCATAGAAACATGGAACACCGGATGCACACTCGACAAGCTGGGGGGTAAGGCAAGCTCATAACCACCTCCCCAATCCTCCGAAATACCTCAAAAACACCAATAATGGACTCAACTTCTCATTCTTCCCAAATCTCATGACACCCTTCATTGGCGAAACCTTCAACAGAACCTTCTCACCAACCATGTAGGACACATCTCAAACCTTCCTGTCAGCATACCTCTTTTGCCTCGACTGCGCTATATGACGTCTCTCCTGAATCACCTTCACCTTATATAAAGCATCTTGAACCAAATCTGTCCCCAATAACCTAGCCTCACCGGGCTCGAACCAACCAACTGGAGATCTATACCACCTCCCGTACAAAGCCTCATATGGAGCCATCTGAATACTCGGCTGGTAGCTGTTGTTATAAGAAAACTGTGCAAGAAGTAGAAACTGATCCCATGACCCTCTAAAATCAATAACACAAACGCGTAGCATATCCTCTAATATCTGAATAGTGCACTCGGACATCCAGTCCATTTGAGGGTGAAAGGTTGTGCTCAACTCCAACTGAGTACCCAACTCTCACTGAACAGACTTCCAAAACTGGGAAGTAAACTGAGTGCCCAAATCTGAAATGATAGAAACTGGGACACCATGTAACCAAGCAATCTCACAGATATATATCTCTACTAACCACTCTGAAGAATAAGTAGTACAGATAGGAATGAAGTGCACGGACTTGGTCAGCCTATCCACAATCACCCAAATAGTATCGAACTTCTTCAAAGTCTATGGAAGCCCACCTACAAAGTCCATAGTGATCCGCTCCCACTTCCACTATGGAATATCCATCCGCTGAAGCAAGCCACCCGGTCGCTGATGCTCATATTTCACCTCCTGATAATTGAGACACCGAGCTACAAATCCCACAATATCTTTCTTCATTCTCCTCCACCAATAATGCTGTCTCGGATCCTGATACATCTTCACAGCTCCTGGATGAATAGAATACCGCGAGCTATGGGTCTCCTCCAGAATCAGCTCCCGAAGCCCATCCACATTGGGCACACAGATCCGGCCCTACATCCTCAATACCCCATCATCTCCATAGTCACATCTCTGGCACCATCATGCCGAACTCTATCCCTAAGGATGAGAAAATGTGGATCATAATACTAGCGCTCTCTGATGCGCTCATATAGGGAAGACCGAGAAACCACACAAGCCAATACCCGACTAGCTCCGAAATATACAACCCCACAAACTAATTGCCCAAAGCCTGAACATCAACCGCAAGAGGTCTCTCCCCAATTGGAATATATGCCAAACTCCCCATACTCACTGCCTTTCGGCTCAAAGCATCGGCCACCATATTGGTCTTTCCCGGTTGGTATAATATAGTGATATCATAATAATTAAGCAACTCCAACCATCTTCCCTGCCTCAAATTAAGATTATTTTGCTTGAACAAATGTTGAAGACTGCTATGATCAGTGAACACCTCACAAGATACGCCATACAAGTAATGCCTTTAAATTTTCAACGCGTGAACTATTGCAGCAACTCCAAATCATGAATGGGGTAGTTCTTCTCATGGGGTTTCATCAGACGAGAAACATAAGCAATAAATCTACCTCATGTATCAACACACAACCAATCCCTAGTCTCGAAACATCAGAATACATGGTATATGAACCCGAAGCTGATGGCAACACCAATACTGGAGTTGTGGTCAAGGTTGTCTTGAGCTTCTGAAAGCTCTCCTCACACTCGTCCGACCATACAAATGAAGCCACCTTCTGAGTCAACTTGGTCAAGGGCGATGCGATAGATAAGAATCCCTGAACAAACCTGTGATAATAGCCTGTCAAAACAAGAAAACTACGAATCTCTGTGGCTGAGGACAGTCTGGGCCAACTCTGAACTGCCTCTATCTTCTTTGGGTCAACCTGAATACCCTCACTGGACACCACGTGCCCCAGGAATGCCACTGAACTGAGCCAAAACTCACACTTGGAGAACTTTGCATAGAGCTTCTCCTCCCTCAACCTCTGCAACATAACCCTCAAATGCCCCGTGTGCTCTTCCTTACTACGCGAGTATACTAGAATATCATCAGTGAAAACTATGACAAATGAGTCAAGATAAGGCCAGAACATGCTATTCATCCAATGCATAAATGCTGCTGGGGCATTGGTCTGCCCAAAAGACATAACCAGGTACTCATAATGACCATATCTGGTCTTGAAGGCCGTCTAAAGAATATTCGAATGCCTGATCTTCAACTGGTGAGAACCTAAACAAAGATCAATCTTGGAGAATACCCTCGCTCCCAAAAGCTGGTCGAATAAATCATCAATATAAGGCAAGGGATATTTGTTCTTAACTGTTACCTTGCTCAATTGCCTATAATCAATTGAGCAAGGTGACACACTAGGCTGAATGAAACCAGCGCACCCCAAGGTGACACACTAGGCCGAATGAACCCCTTATCAAGGAGTTTCTGAAGCTGCTCCTTCATCTCTGCTGGTGCCATACGATACAGCAGAATAGAAATGGGTTAAGTACCTGGCACCATGTCAATACCAAAATCAATGTACCTGTTCGATGGCATGCCCAACAGGTCTGCAAGAAATACATCAGGGAAATCCTTCACAGTTGGGACAGAATCAATACTGGGAGTCTCAGCGCCAACATCCCTCATAAAGGCAAGATACAAAAGACAACCCTTCCTAGCCATACTCTGGGCCTTTAAGAAAGAGATTACTCTACTAGGAACGTAATCAGTCACACCTCGCCACTGAATCTGTGGCACACCCGGTATAGCCAATGTGACTGTCTTAGCATGACAATATAAAATAGCGCGATGCGGAGATAGCCAATCCATGCCCAGAATGATATCAAAATCCACCATACTCAATAATAAAAGAGCAACACGGGTCTTCAGACATCGAATAGTCACCACACGACTGATACGCATGGTTTACAATAACAGTATCGCCCACTCGGGTAGATACATGAACAGGTAAAGCAAGAAACTCACGGGGCGTACCCAAATAACGAGCAAAGTATGATGACACATAAAAATAGGTGGAACTAGGATAAAATAATATAGTGGCATCTCTGTGGCAGACTGAAACAACGCCTGTAATGACAGTATCAGAAGAAATAGCATCAGGTCTTCCTGGAAGAGCATAGAAACGGGCCTAACCACCCCCTGATTGACCTCCCCTTCCGGGGCAACCCCTGGCTAACTGACCCCCACCCCTAGCTGACTAGGCGGGTGGTGGTGGAGCAACTAGCACTAAAACTGATGACTGGCCCCTTTACTGGGATGAACTAGTAACAGGACCGGGACATTACCTTCACATGTGGCCCATGTCTCCACACTCGTAACAACTTCCAGGTGCTGGAGAAGGGGACTAATGGGAACCCCTCGATCGGAGTGACCAGTAGATGTACTTGGCATAGAAGAGCCCTGAACAGATGGAGCACGGGATGAGCTCTGAGCTGGGAGGGCACTAAGTGAAGAATGGCCCTGGTATGAACTGTGGGAACCATGACCTGATGACACCCCTTGATAACCTGAGTGATCAAAATGACCATGTCGGAACTGTCAACCTCTGCCGTGCTGAAACTGGCCCCTCGAAGGAGCACTATTGTAGCTACCAGATTCTCGAGGCCTCTTGGCCTATCTCTCCTCTCTCTCCTGGCGACAGATAGACTTAATCTCTCGGGCAATATCCACAACCTCCTCGAATGTAGCACCAATCACCCTCTCCCTGGTCATAGGAATACAGAGCTGATAAGTAAGACCATCGACAACCTCCTAATCCTCCTATCTATTGGGACCAATCAGATGGCATGACAAGCCAACTTAGAGAACCTCAACTCATACCGTGACAAGTTCATGTCCCCTTGATGCAACTACTCAAATTATCTACGCAGCTCCTCTCTGCAAGATTGCGGTACATACTTCTCCAGAAAGAGAACGGAGAACTGTTATCAGGAAAGAGGTGCTGCACCAACAAACCTACACCTCTCAAAATCCTCCCACCAGGTAAAAGTGGCTCTTGAGAACTGATAAGTAGTGAAAGCAACCTCGCTGGTCTCCAAAATGCCGGCTGTACGAAGAATCTTCTAACACTTATCCAAAAAGCCATAGGCATCCTCTCCCTCTGCTCCGCTGAAGGTCGGAGGCTGAAGTCTACCAAATCTCTCCAACCTGCGTTGCTCATCCTCTGGCATGGAAGGAACTACATAGTTCTGAGCAGTGGCAATCGGTTGAGCTGGGTGTTCCCCCGATGTCTGAAGTCCCTGCACGACCTGCTCAGGTGTGCGGGCGGTGGGAGTCTGACTGCCTCTATCGACCTGAGAAGTAGCTGCTGCTGTAGTGGCTGAAACCGGCAGAGCTAGGCTAGTGCAAACTGACAATATCTGAGCCAAGGCCTCCAGAAGAACCAGAATCATAATAGGCACAGCTGGTGCTTGAGCTGGTGCTACTGGAGGTCCTACAACTGGATCTTGTTCCTGAACTGGGTCAGCTGGTGGATCTACTGGTGCTGCCCTTGCTGCTCTGCCTCTACCACAGTCGCGTCCTCGGCCTTTAGTGGCCCTGGATAGTGGTACTGGTGGTCGTCCACCCTGTCTGGTAGCGCGCGTCCTCATCATCTGTAAGTGAATAGAATAATAAAAGTTTAGTACTCGAATCAAAAAACTCGCACGACAAGAATTTCAAGAATATGAAGTTTTTCCTAAAGGTTCTATAGCTTCTCGATGATAAATACAGACATCTCCGTATCGATCTGCGAGACTCTACTAAAGCTTCTCATGACTCATGAGACATATATAACCTAGGCTCTAATACCAACTTGTCACGACCCTGACCCTGAACCCGGTCGTGATGGCGCCTCTCGTGAAGACAAGGCCAGCCGATACTTACTATTTTCCAATTATTAACCGATGAGCATTTAAGAATAGTTTAAACATGATAAGAATAAATTCAAAATAACCAATGATAACATAAATACGCGGAAGAACACCCATAAACAGCACTAACTGGGGTGTCACTAGTCATTAACATCTATAAGTCATAATAAAATTCTACTAAATCCAGAACTAGTACAATATCACTAGTCATGAGCATCTATAAGTCATAATAAAATTCTGCTAAATCTAGAATTAGTACAATATCATTAGTCATGGGCATCTATAAGTTATAATAAAATTCTACTATATCCAGAACTAGTACAATGTCTGAAAGGAAATAAAAACGATAAAGGAGTAGAGACACAGGGTTGCAGACGTTAATAGCTACCTCGAAATCTCTGAAAGCCCGCCTGAATTTGGAGGAATCAGCACTCGGAGGCGGAACCAGCTACGCCTGAATCTACACACAGCGTGTAGGGAGTAAAGTGAGTACTCCAACTTGGTAAGTAACAAATATAAATAACGGCTGAAAGTAAGAAAACACGCAAGGGACAAGGCATTCTCTAATGTAGTAGAAAAATCATTTAAAAATGATAAACAAGTGAAAATTCAAGTAAAATCCTCTTTCAACAAGCAAACAAATAATTAACAGGTAATTAACAAGTAATTAATCAAATAGAAGTTCGCCCGTCGGGCACAGTATCACCACATCCGCCCTTGGGCAACATCTCAGAACCAATAACAGCCCCTCAGGCTCAATCTCACATCACAATGGGTACCCGCACTCACTAGGGGTGTGCAGACTCCTGGAGGGGCTCCTTCGGCCCAAGCGCAATAATAAGCCATCTCGTGGCATCAAAACTAAGCCCTCGGCCTCATATCAATCAAGTCACCTCATGGCGTACATATCTCAGGCCCTTGGCCTCACATCAGTATCAGTGTTTCCTTACAATATAGGCCATCGGCCTTACTCAGTCAAAAATTCTCACAAGCTCCTCGGACAACAGTAAAATAGTGTATCTCAGCCCAAACATCATTTTAAATATTATTTAAGTCTCAAAACTGAGTAAATATGGATGAGTATGTAAACGATGGAAAATAACATGGCTGAGTTCTAATATAATGTCAAAACAGTGATTAAATATCAATAAAAAGCCCCGAAGGGTTCAAATAGTTGGCACTAGGCACAAATATGGCATTCAGCCCAAATAATGATGATACCAGATAGTTTTCAATCCAATATGCAGTAAAATCATCAATCGAGACTCACCAAGTCACAATCCCCAATAGTGCACGACCGCACACTCGTTATCAAGCGTGTGTCTCACCTCAATATAGCACAACAATGTGCAATCTAGGGTTTCAAACCTTCAAAACATCATTTACAATCATTACTCACCTCGAACTGGCTAAATCTCTAGCCCGCGACGCCTTTGCCCCTCGAATCGGCCTCCACTCCTGTCGAATCTATCCAAAATCAAAACGAGGACATCAAAATATGCCAAGGGGAAAAAGCCCAAGTGAAAACAATCAATAAAAGGCACAAATCCCGAAATTACCACGTCTCAAAATTCAAAAATTTTTACACCAATAGATTCCTCATCTCCCCATGAGTTCATACATACCAAGAACATCAAAATCCATCTACAAATGGCCCTTCAAATCCCAAATGTTTGGTCTCCAATTTCAAGCCCTAGCTCTCCCATTTTAGGCTTAGATTTTATGATTTTCTAGGTGGAATTCACATAATAATAGAGTTCTTGTCCAAGAATCTTACCTCCAAACATTTCCCCCTTGAATCTCTCTTCAATTTCCTTCAAATATCTCCAAAAATGATCGACTATGGAGGAAATAAGCTCCAAAATCACGGTCAAGACGAGCTTAAAAACATTCTTCCCAGGCATATTTTCCTTCTTCGAGAACGTGGTCAAACCTTTGCATTTGCGAAGCAAAAACTTACTTTGACCAATTTTTCCTCTATGCGAATGACATGACCATCACGAATGCGATGGTTCCTCATCCGTAGCCTTTGCGATCACACACCCTCTCCCGTGAACACGAAGAACAAACATGACCTCACACCAGCTGACCAAAAAGACCCTACGCGAACGCGACTTCCATCTAGCGAACGCGATGCACGAGCATCCGCCCCTTTGTGAATGTGAAGCCTCACTCACGAACGTGAAGGATAATATTCCACTGACCTCCATTCACTCTTCGCGAATGCAATGGTCCACTCGCGAACGCGAAGAGTAAAAACCTGCAACAGCTTAACGTGCAACTTCTACAATTTTTCCAACTTCAAAATGATCTAATTGACCACCCGAAACTCACCTGAGGCCCTCGGGACCTCAACCAAAGGCACCAACATATCATAATACCATATTCAAACTTGTTCCAATCATCAAAACACTTCAAACAATATAAAATCAACCAAAACACATCGGATTCAAGCCTAAGTTTCTAAAAATCTTCTGAATTCCGCTTTTGATAAAAAACCCAACCAAACCACGTCCGAATAACCTAAAATTTTGCACACACAACCCAAACAACACAACAGAACTAGTGCAACTCTTGGAATTACATTTTGAATTCTATATCAAAATCTCGCCTATTAACCGAAAATCGCCAAAATATCAACTTCTCCAATTCAAGCCTAAAGCTACTACAAACCTCCAAAACTCATTCTGATCATGCTCCTAAGTTATAAATCACCTCCCAAAGCTAACCGAGCCATCAGAGCTCACATCTGAGCCCTCTAACACACAAGTCAATATTCGATTAACTTTTCCAACTTAAACTTCCTTAAAAGAGACTAAGTATCTCAAACCTTACCAAAATCATTTTGGATTCAATCTGACCAACCCGATACCATAAAACACAGATAACAAAGCATAAAGAAATAGAAATGGAGGAAATAAAGTGGTAACTCATGTGATAACTAGCCGGGTCATCATAGTTAAGAGGTTTAACTGAGGGTTGACTTTGTTTATACGGATTTAAATTTTGGTTTCGAGAGTTGGAGTAGGTCTGTTGTGTTATTTGAGACTTTCCAGCAAAATATGAGGTCATTCAGAGTTGATTTGACAAGTTTCAATATTTGTTTTAAAAGTTGTTCATTAGTTCATTAGGCTTGAATTAGGGTGTGATTCGTGATTTTGATATTTTTAAATTATATTTGAGGCTTCGAGTAAGTCTTTATCATATTTTAGGACTTATTGGTATATTTGGATGGGGTTTCGGCAGTCCTCTATGGCTGAACTAGACTAGATTTCGAGGATGAGTAGTGGATAAAAAGTCACCCCGAGGTATACTCACAAACTCTTTCATGAGCTGGACTCGAACTAGCATCTCTGGAGCAAAAGACAGGGCCCCGGGGGTGTTTTGGATGGTCGACGAAACATGTTTTTGACTTGGGGAACTATTGATCTGATAACTAGTGTGGGCTTCTTTGCGTTCACGACACAGGGGTTATGTTCGCAAAGGCTTGTATCCCGATCGCGAGTAGGGATTCGTGTCCGGGTAGAAGGGAGGCCATCTTAGGGCATCAAGCATTTAGCCTTCACGTTCATAGGAGAGGTATCACATTCACGTAGGTATGGGGTCAATTGTCATCACATCCGCGACTAGGTCAATGGTCATCACATTCGCGACCGGGGCAATGGTCATCGCATTCGCGACTTGAAGGAGTTTTGGCAGCTGGTGGGATTTGTGCTTCGGAACGCGAGGCATCTTCCGCATTCGCAAAGATAAAATGACTAGGTAGACTGTATAAAATACATTTTGAGGGTTAGAGTTATTATATCATATTTTGAGTTGTAGAGCTCGATTTTGGATAGTTTTGGAAGGCATTTCATTATTTGGATGGGGGTAAGTATTTTTTACTCGAAGTTATTTATTATTCATGATTCTATCTTAACTTTTATCATTTAATTATTAAATTAAGGTGAAGAAATGGAAGATTTTAGTAAAAACTTTCTAAAGTGAAAATTGAGGATTTGAAGTTCGAATCGAGGTCGGAATTGGATGAAATTGATATAGTTGATCTCGTAATTGAATGAGTGTTCGGAATTTATAAATTTTGTTAGGCTCTGGGGTGTGGGTCCGGGGTTGACCTTTTAGTTTTGATAAAGATCGAAACTTTATTTTTTGAAGTTGTTTCCTGCGGCATTATTTGATGTTATTAAGTTGTTTGTGACTAGATTCGAGTCGTTTGAAGGCCGATAAATGACTTTTTGGAGTATTGATGTGCACATTTTGAGGTATGTAATGCATCTAAACTTAGATTTAAGAGTATTTAATCTTGATAATTACATTATATGAAAGATATTGGGGTGACGTACGTGCTAGGTGACGAGTGTCTGTACGTGCACCTTTGGGGAGGAGATTAGGCTATTACCGGACTTGTTTTGCTATTATATCTTGTTATCCCCATGTTTTTCCTACTTGTTAATTTTAGATATCATGCCTAGGATAAGTTCTATTTATTTAAGACTTGATAGGGCCATTCTTGTTGTTTCAAAGCTATATGCCTTATTTGTACACATGTTCTCAGTTATGATGCTAGATTTGTGTGTGATATCTCCGTATAGTACTTATTATTTAATTCCTCACATGTTTTTGATGCCTCTTATGTGTAACACTATTAAACTAAGCATTTTTTAGGTGTGTTTATCTGATACATGAATGGTAAATGAATGAGTTTGGGCCATAGAGCCAGTTTGATATTGATTTTGAGGTGACGCGTATGCCAAGCTCATGTTAGGCTAAGTTTTATTGTTTTGGGGTGATGCATGTATCAGACCTCACTATTGGGCTAGATTTATGATAGGCGCTTGGGCAAGATCCACCCACTGAAGTCTGACATGCCAGTAGTGGGCGGAGGCACAATGTTTTATATACGTGCTTTGATGATAGGCAGTTACCCCAGGAACCCATACAGTGCTAAGTGTGAATATTGATGGATCGACTATGACATTGTTGATTGATAGATATACTTGACATGTAGGTATGAACGTGTACCTTCCACATGCTAGGTGTTAAATGAAATGCTTTATCTGTGTTGGGCATTAACTGTTATACCTAAAAGTATTTATAAATTTCTGAATTGTGAACAAGCTGAACATGAAATCATTGAGCTACTTGTCTCTGCGATTTTTCCTTTATATTATGAACTGTTACCGATTATTGATATTGGAATTTGACTATTATCTAAGCTCATCATTGCTTTCAATCCAAGTTTAGTGTTGTTATTAATTGAGTATATGAGGTCGGTTGTACTCATACTGCACTCTGCACTTCGTTGCAGGTCCAGTTACATCCGATCAAGGTGATTTTCAGACTTGAGTTGTTGCCAGCTTTTAGGAGACTACGAGGTAGCTGTTATGTCATCCATAGTCCTTGAAGTTCTCTCTCAGTTATTTTTATCTTTACTGTTCTATTGTTATGACAGTTGTATTAGAGGATTTTGCTTGTATCTTATTGTTCAATAGTGCTCGTGTACTCATTGACACCAGATTTTAGGGTTGGTTGTAGTAGTATTTTGGTTTTATTCTCAGATACTTTATGATATTATTCCGCTGCACAGTTATTGAACCATGATTATTCGATTTCATTGTTATTATATGACTGTTCGCTTAACTAGCGGGTTGGGGTTAGGTGTCATCACTGCTGGTAGTTTTGAATCATGACAATAGGAAAACTTCTCCTCCTTTCTCTTTCTAATTCCTTTTAAAGAATTAAACCTTTTCTCTCTTCTCCTCAAAAGAAATATTAGTCGTTTTACTTCACAAGAATAGTAAAATTTGAAAAAATCATTAAAACTTGAAATTGACGAAAACCATTTTATGCCTACTTTAATCTAGTTTAAACATTAATAATTGAGTTTATATACTATGTATGGATAATAAAGAAATTTTTACACTACCTATAGTATTTTAAAAGGAGAGTAGTAAAGTACGTAGTTAAGCCAAGTGGCAAGCTAAAATAAAGCCACTTGACAATTTTAAGACAACATTAAAAATTTGAATTATAAATGGAACATAATTAGTAGTCCAAGATATTCTGTAAGTTTGATTTTATTCTTTAATTAATCGAAGGCAATTAGTTAATGATTTGAACTAAAAATGCTCTCTTTTTAATGACCAAAGTAGAATCTTTTGAACGTACACGAAAGAAGGACACAATTTTCATTAAGCAAACCAATATACTATAACTATAAGTATCTTTAATTAAATTTATGTATAATTCAGTTATGGTTGGTATTCTTTTTCGAGAAAGAATCAATTAAAATTTTATTTTTGTATCTTATACATTAATTTTAAGTTGAAATAATAATTCTATTTAGTAGAAGCTTTATATCTTTACCTTATTTGCAAACTATATATATTAATATAGATATCATATACATTACTATAGGTATCTTTAAATAAATTTTGTGTATAATTCAGTTATGGTTGGTATTCTTTTATAAGAAAGAATTAATTAAATAAATGTCTGGTATCTTAATCTATATTATATTAAAGGAAATAGACTAAAATTTTTAAGAAAGAATTAATTAAACTAAAAATATTCTCTTTTTAATGACCAAAGTAGATTCTTTTGTCGTACACACAAAAAAAAAGACGCAATTTTTATCAAGCAAACCAATATACTATAATTATAGGTATCATTAATTAAACTTTGTGTATAATTCAGTTATGGTAGGTATCTTTTTTTTTAGAAAGAATCAACTAAAATTTTATTTTGTATCTTACACATTAATTTTAAGTTGAAATAATAATTTTATAATTAGTACAAGCTCTGTATCTGACCTTATTTGCGTAGAATATATATTATTATAGGTATCTTTAATAAAATTTTGTGTATAAGTCAATTATGGTAGGTATTCTTTTTTAAGAACGAAATAATTAAATAAACGTCTTGCATCTTACATCTATATTATAATAAAGGAAATAGTATTTTAAAAAATGAACAAGATGACAAAGGAAAAAGACAAGAAAAATTAACGCGTGGTGGTTAACAAATTTTAGTTAACCAAAACAAAACGTTGAAAATTAAAAAAAGCCAAAAGCTAGAAAATGAAGATCCGTATCATTTCTTGTGCACTCACTCATACAAATTAATTTATAAATATTAGGATTTTATATACTTAACTATTAATTTGCAACAATAGTCTTTTCTTATAAATCTTTATTTAAGCAACTTTTTCTTAGGTTTGGCTTCTCTACACTGCTTAAGATTTAGCTTCCAAAGTACGACTCCAAACTATAACTATATCAACGAAATATCAATGTCCAAAATGAGTTGGAATTTGAAGGTTTGTGTTGTTAGATTATGGAACATTCCAGACCGCGAGAAACGGAAAATTCTAATTCACTTGAATTAATTATTCAAGAAGAAAAAGTGCATACTCTTTTACATGTCATTTTTTTCAAGTTCTGATGTATTTTATTCAACTTATGCGCCTTACTAACTTAAATTTCTTTTCAAAAGTTTTATTTTAGGGAGATTGAATTCATGCAACCATTGGTGGAGTTGTTATATGTATTTTCGAAACAAAAATACATGAAATGAGATTGTATGTGTCACGACCCCAACCCCGATCGTGATAGCGCCCAACACAATGCTAGGCAAGCACGACCTATTCAACACTCTCAATACCTTTCTTTAAAATTCAATATCGATTAACAGAATTAAATTACCAAACTAATATGAATAGAAGTCTGAAATAAAAGATGAAATGTGCGGAAACCACAATAATAATAATCTCTACAATGGCCCACCGGTCTGGTGTCACAAGTCAAGAGCCTCTATTACATGAGTTCAACAGTCTAATACAGGAACAGTCTAAAATGCAGAAAAGGTAAAGAAAGATAGAGGGAGAAATCGGGTCTGCGGACGTCATGCAGCTACCTCGATAACTCCATTGGAATCTGAACTGCAGGATAGCTCGCACTACACCTCAGGAAAACCTGGATCTGCACACACGGTGCAGAGAGTAATATGAGTACTCCGATCCAGTGAGTAACAATAATAAATAATGACTGACAGTACAAAATCACGTAAAGGCATTAAGCAGTTCTATATCAAAGCAGTAAAGCCATTTAAGCAGCAAATAATGAAGAAGTCAGGTGAAATTCCTTAAAACCAGATAGAACAGGTAACTTAACCAGTATTAATCAAGTATAAAATCTGCTCCTCGAGCATATTGTTCATTTATTTATTACTTTTCCTCAGTACTCACTCTTATACTATTCACAATAATCGAAACCATAAATGTACCGCTGCGGCGTGCAGCCCGATCCGTATATCGCTATGCCGCACAGCTCAATCCATAACAATAGTCGATTGCACTCTTATCAAAACCACAACGAATACGCCACAATATGCTAAGGAAACAATACCCAATCGAAAACAATCGAAAAATATAAAGAATCTCGAAATTAGTAAAACCCGAGCCCTGGGCCCACTTCTCGAAATTTAGAAATTTTCACATCATTTGACTCCTAATCTCCCCATGAGTTTATACATATAAAAAACACGAGAATCGAAGTTCAATTGACCCTTTAAATCCTCAATTTTTGCTCTCTTAAGTTCAAGCTCTAAACCACCATTTTTGTCCATTAATTCCTTAAATTTCCAGTCCTAATTCATGAAATAGCACCATAGAATCGTGTTTTGTGCCCAAAAATTCTTACATTATCGAAGCTCCTTGAAATCCCTCTTTAAATTCGCCCACAATCCTCCAAGTCCGAGTTAAAAATGAACAAACCCTTCAAAATTCGCGAAGAAGAAGCATATATACATTTGTCCAGTCAAAACCGCACCTTCGGTCTCAAAATCCGCTTCTGTGGTACCTCTTCTGCAGTCACACCCTCCGCATCTGCGGAAATTCACTTAAAACCCTAATCCCGCATCTGTGGTCAACTTGTCGCATCTACCACTCCGCAGATGCGATCAACACTCTACATTTGCGGTTCCTGATGTGCCTTCATAATACCGCACTGCGCCTCTCTCTTCCGAATCTGCCAGACCGCACCTACTGTCCCCAAACGGCAGGTGTGAAAATAACTGGAGTAACAGAAAAACCTGCAACACACAAGGCTCAAAACTCTCCGTTAGCCATCCGAAATCACCCCGAGGCCCCCGGGACCTTAACCAAAAGCACCAACGCATCCTAAAACATCATTCAAACTTGGTCCAATTATCAAAACACCTCAAACAATACCAAAACCATCAAATTACATTGAATTTCAAGCCTAAGTTCTCCTAAAACTTCCGAAACACGCATTTGATAAAAAACCTAACCCAATCACCTCCGAATGACCTGAAATTTTACACACACATCCCAAATCACATAAAGAAGCTACAACAACTCTTGGAATTCTTTTCCAAGCCTCAGATCAAAATCTAACCTATCAACCGGAAATCACCAAAATACTAACTTTTCCCATTCAAGCCTAATTCTACTCTGGACCTCCAAAATCACTTCCGATCACACTCATAAGTCACAAATCATCCTCCGAAACTAACTGAATCATCGAAATTTGCATCTGACCCCTCTAACTCATAAGTCCACATTCGGTTGCCTTTTCCAACTCAAGCCTTCTTAAAAGAGACTAAGAGTCTCATTTCCTACTATAATCACTTCAAACCCACTCGATCACACAAGAAACTGATAATGAATCATAAAGAAGCAGAAAAATGGGGGAAACAGAGCGGTAACTCATGAGTCGACGGGTCGGGTCGTCACATCCTCCCAAACTTAAACAAATGCTCATCCTCGAGCGAGTCAAAAAATATACCTGAAGCCTCAAATAGGTGAGTCTATTTGCTCCATATCTCCCGCTCGGTCTCCCAGGTAGCCTCCTCCACGGGCCGACCATTCCATTGTACTTTCACCGAAGCAACATCCTTTGACCTCAACTTCTGAACCTAACTATCCAAAATGGTTGTTGGCTCTACATCATAAGTCAAATCACCCTCCAAATGAACCGTACTAAAATCTAGAACATGGGACAAGTCTCCAATATACTTCCAGAGCATAGAAACATGAAAAACTGGACGCACGCTCGACAAGCTGGGTGGTAAGGCAAGCTCATAAGCCACCTCCCAATCCTCCGGAGTACTTCAAAAGGCCCAATGAACTGCGGACTCAATTTCTCTTTCTTTCTTAATCTCATAACACTCTTTGTGGGTGAAACCTTCAACAGGACCTTCTCACCAACCATGTAGGATACATCTCGAACCTTCATGTCCACATAACTCTTTTTTCTTGACTGTGCTGTACGGAGTCTCTCCTGAATCACCTTCACCTTCTGTAATGCATCCTGGACCAAATCTGCCCCCAATAGCCTAGCCTCACTGGGCTCGAACCAACCAACTGGAGATCTACACCGCCTCCCATAGAAAGCCTGATACGAAGCCATCTGAATGCTCGACTGGTAGCTGTTATTGTAGGCAAACTCTGTAAGCGGTATAAATCGATCCCACGACCCTCCGAAGTCAATAACACAGGCGCATAGCATATCCTCTAATATTTGAATGGTGCGCTTGGACTGCCCGTCTGTTTGAGGGTGAAAAGTTGTACTCAACTGCACCTGAGTACCTAACTCTTGCGGAACAGTTGGCCAAAACTGAGAGGTAAACTGAGTGCCCCAATCTGATATGGTGGAAACTGGGACACCATGCAACCAAATAATCTCCCGAATATAAATCTCTGCCAGCCGCTCAGAAGAATAAGTAGGACAAACAGGAATGAAGTGTGCGGACTTGGTCAGATGTCTACAATCACCCAAATAGCATTAAATTTCTTCAAAGTCTGTGGGAGTCCGATAACAAAATCCCTAGTGATCCTCTCCCACTTTCTCTCGGGAATAACCATCTGCTGATGCAAGCCACTCGGTCTCTCATGTTCATATTTCACCTGCTGACAATTGAGACACCGAGTTACAAACTCCAAAATATCTTTCTTCATCCTCCGCCACCAATAGTGCTTTCTAAGATCCTGATACATCTTCGCAGCACCCTGATGAATTGAATACCGCGATCTATGGGCCTCCTCCAATATCAACTCCTGAAGCCCATCAACATTGGGCATGCAAATCCGGCAATGCATCCTCAACACACCATCATCACCAATGGTCACGTCTCTAGCATCATCATGCTGAACCCTGTCCTTAAGGACAAGCAAATGCGAATCATCATACTGGCGCTCTCTAATGTGGTCATATAAAGTAGACCGAGAAACCACACAAGCCAACACCCGACTGGGCTCCGAAATATCTAATCTCACAAACTGATTGGCCAAGGCCTGAACATCAACTAAAAATGGTCTCTCCTCAACTGGAATGCACGCCAAGCTCCCCATACTCACTGCCTTTCGGCTCAAAGCATCGGCCACTAAATTGGTCTTCCCCAGATAATACAGAATAGTAATATCATAATCCTTCAGTAACTCCAGCCACCGCCGCTGCAGCAAATTAAGATCCTTCTGCTTGAACAAATGCTGAAGACTGCGATAATAGATGAATACCTCACAAGATACGCCATATAAGTAATGTCTCCAAATCTTCAATGCATGAACTATGGTAGCCAACTCTAAATCATGAACATGGTAGCTATTCTCGTGGGGCTTCAACTGACGAGAAGCATAAGCAATGACTCTACCCTCCGACATCAATACACATCCAATCCCAACTCGCAAAGCATCACAATATACGGTATATGAACCCGAAGCTGATGGCAAAACTAATACTAGAGTTGTGGTCAAAGCTGTTTTGAGCTTCTAAAAGCTTTCCTCACACTCGTCTGGCCGTAAGAATGAAGCACCCTTCTGCGTCAACTTGGTCAAGGGCGATGCAATGGACGAAAACCCTTGAACAAACCGGCGATAATAGCCTGCCAACCTAAGAAAACTACGGATCTTCGTGGATGAGGACGATCTTGGCCAACTCTAAACTACCTCTATCTTCACCGGGTCAACCTGAATACCGTTGCTGGTCACCACGTATCCCAAGAAAGCCACTGAACTAAGCCAAAACTCACACTTGGAGAACTTTGCATAAAGCTTCTCCTCCCTCAATCTCTGCAATACAACTCGCAAATGCTCCACGTGCTCCTCCTGACTACGCGAGTACACCATAATATCATCAATGAAAACAATAACAAATGAATCCAGATAAGGCCGAAATACACTGTTCATCAAATGCATGAACGTTGCTGGGGCATTGGTGATCCCGAAAGACATGACAAGAAACTCATAGTGACCATATCTAGTCCTGAAAGTAGTCTTAAGAATATCTGAATCCTTGATATTCAACTGGTGATAGCCCGAATGGAGATCAATATTGGAAAACACCCTCGCTCCCTGAAAGTGGTCGAACAAATCATCAATGCGGGGCAGGGGATACTTATTCTTAATTGTTACCTTGTTCAATTTCCTATAATCGATGCATATTCTCATTGTGCCATCCTTCTTCACAAACAGAACTGGCGCACCCCAAGGTGACACACTAAGACAAATGAACCAATTATCTAGGAGTTTCTAAAGCTGCTCCTCAAATTCTTTCAGCTCCGCTGGTGCCTTACGATATGGCGGAATAGAGATGGGTTGAGTGCCCGGCACCAGGTCAATACCAAAATCAATATCCCTATTCCGGCGGCATGCCTGGCAGGTCTGCAGGAAATACATCGGGAAAGTCCCTCACAACTGTAACGGAATCAATACTAGGGGTCTCACCTCCGACATCCCTCACAAAATCAAGATGCGAGTTAAAAACCCTCTTTAAATTTGCCCACAATCCTCCAAGTCCGAGTTAAAAATGAACAAACCCTTCAAAATTCGCAAGGAAGAAGCATATATACATCTGCCCAGTCGAAACCGCACCTGTGGTCTCAAAATTTGCTTCTACGGTATCGCTTATGCGGTCACACCTTCCGCATCTGCAGAAATTCACTTAAAGCCCCATTCCCACATCTGCGGTCAACTTGTTGCATATGTGACACCGTATATGTGGTCCCCACTCTGCATCTGCGATTCCTGACGTGCCTACATAATACTTCACATGCGCCCCTCTCTTCCGCATCTGCGAGACCACACCTACGGTCCCCAAAGCGCAAGTGCAAAAATACCTGGAGCAACAGAAAAACCTGCAACACACAAGCCTGAAAACTCCCTGTTAGCCATCCGAAATCACCCCGAGGCCCCCGGGACCTCAACCTAAAGCACGAACGCATCCTAAAACATCATTCAAACTTGCTCCAATCATGAAAATACCTCAAACAACACTAAAACCATAAAATTACATCGAATTTCAAGCCTATGTTCTCTTAAAACATTCGAAACACGCATTTGATCAAAAACCTAACCAAATCACCTCCGAATGTCCTGAAATTTTACACACACATCCCAAATTACATAATAAAGCTACAGAATCTCTGAAAATTCCATTCCGATCATCGGATCAAAATCTCACCTATCAACCGAAAATCGCCAAAATACTAACTTCGCCAATTCAAGCCTAATTCTACTCTGGACCTCCAAAACCACTTTCAATCACACTCCTAAGTCATAAATCATCCCCCGAAGCTAACCGAATCATGATAATTCATATCCGAGACCTCTAACTCATAAGTCCACATCCGGTTGCCTTTTCTAACTCAAGCCTTCTTAAAAGAGACTAAGTGTCTCATTTCCTACTATAATTACTCCAAACCAACTCGATCACATAAGACACTGATAATGAATCATAAAGAAGCAGAAAAATGGGGGAAACAGTGTGATAACTCATGAGACGACGGGTCGGGTCGTCACAGTATGTTATGAAAAGCTTTGTGGTTGGACCAAACAATCTGAAAATTAAGACCAACAAACATAAATTGAAATGATATTTTCTCATAGGACGAGTGTGGAAAAAACTAATGATCCACAGTTCAGTTTCAATATCTTCAACTTTAAGACTTATGAGCATTTCACAAATCAACTTGAGGTTGATGAGAATGAACTATTCAGTAATTATTTTACCAAACTGTTTTATTGTTTAATAACTTTCGGAATTGTCCTTAACCGTCATACTTTTTTTTTTACTTTTAGAAATATATTTTTCTGATTTAAAATTGGAATCACTTCAGTCAATAGGAAAGGAATATAATATGCTATTTCTTGATACAGATATATAATTTTGACCATGATTATAAAGATGTTGCTTATGCTTTTTTAGTTCTCTATTTCTCTTCACTGTAATAGCAGCAAAGGCAACAATGGTGGCTGCAAGAGTAATGGTACCAGCCAATAACACTAACAACTTCTCTTATATAAAAATTCCTCTCCAAAAGCCCAATAGTTTTAACTATTATTTCCGCAACGGGACTGCTGCTGCACACAGGAGCCAACATTTCACTTGCACTACTATTTACAATCCTCATATTCATATCAAATAACAAGTCCAGTCCAAAACTTTACATTACCGTGTCTTTTTCGCTGATGATTCGAGCAAAAAGGTGAATACTTCCCTTTGCTTGCCTCAAAAATCAATTAATTAATCAGTTAGATATGTCAATGTTGAAATAGAAACAGTTTGCTGTATATGAATCTGCATTCATTCCGTTCAATTTGACGTTGAAAGGAATATAATATGCTATTTCTTGATGCAGATGTATGATTTTGACCGTGATTATAAAGATGCTGGGGTTGCTAAATTTATAGTAAAAATATATTGTTGTGAGAAACTGCTTAGGAAATGCCAAGGTTGGTATGCTTCTATCAGCATGGAATTCTCATACTGAATGGGGAAAGTATGAAATATTTTGGCATATCTTCTTCATTATGTCATCAGTAATACAATATATGTTGTCTGTCATTCTGTCAAAAAATTATCGTCCAAGGACTAGAAATTCTTGAGTTTTTACCCATGCCTTTTTGTAGTGATAAACCAAGGACAACTTCCAGAAAATGCACTACAGTATGTTCATGAGCATTTGCTACAATAATATTTCCTTAAGCACATTCTTCATATCAAGTAAATTGTATAGCATCATTATTTTTTGTGGAACATTCATATTAAGTAAATTATATAGTTTCATTATTTTTTATGGAATATTTATTAGGAGATGTAAAGAAAGTTTTACTGGAGTCTCAAAATATTTTTAATGTTTGGTTATAAAGATGGTATTAACACTAAGATATTAAACTTTAGGGTATAGATTGTTTTTTTAATTGTCCGTGCATCGTCGGGTACAAATACTAGTTAGATTAAATTGAATCTACAACACAGGTAACTGTCGTCAAACTTGATAATTGATATGGTAACTGAAAAATAAAATACTAACTTACTATAAAGGATTAAATTTTACTTATAATACAAACTATTTATAAATATGGGGCTTAAATTCTAAAACTTATGATGATGTAAGTTTGATCTATTCATAATTTTGGTAACAGATTTACAAGAAATACTAATTTTGGAAAGATAAAAAAAAGGAAAATGCAGTTTTGGGGGTAGAGCTATAGGGCAAAGCGTGATCCTAACATGAGTACAAAACAAAAATAATAACTTTTGGGACACAAAATACGTTTATACAGTTAAAAAAATGTTACCTTTCTAACTAAAATGCAGTATAATACTGAGTTTTAGTTTAACAAAAATTTAGCCGTTAAAGAAAAATGCAGTATAATACTGTGTTTTTGGGAAGCTCAATATTATACTGCTTTTTGCTTCTTTGTTGGGCCCACAAATAAGTGTTCTCCACTGATATAACATTCAAATGCATAAAATGCAGTATAATACTACGTTTTAAGAAAGCGCAGTATTATACTGCGTTTTGCTTCTTTGTTAGGCCCACAAATAAGTGTTATGCGGTTAACTGACATAACAATAATTCAAATGCATAAAGTGCGGTATTATACTACATTTTACAAAAAAAATTCTGCACCCCAAGCTTGGACTTGCCTTATTTAAAGGCGTTAGGATTTTATGAAAATTCATTCACAACTTTCCTTCAAACTTCCGTTCATAGTTTTCTTCTTGTTATCAAGCATTTTTTTATAATGTCTGAAGATCCAAAAATAAGGGTTTTATTATATTGGGGGGGGTGAGGTTGTAATGGAGAATAACTCTGTGAGGTATACTTTATCTCCACAGTGTCATGTTAAATTGTCGCTTACAATGG
>MU686209.1:138016-176405 GCA_026770625.1 Nicotiana glauca | reverse complement strand
GGGGGGGGGGGGGAAGGAGGGTGAGGTTGTAATGGAGAATAACTCTGTAAGGTATAGTTCACCTCCACAGTGTCATGTTAAATTGCCGCTTACAATGGAGTACGACAAATTGGTATCATTGTTAAGTAAGAAAATGAGTATGAGGAAACATTCGGTGAACCTTAAAGTAACCAGTAGATTTTCATATTCTGTGACTCCGCAGGGATTTGCTTATTATTCTGAGTTTAATATCGAAGATAATGAAACTCTTAGAGATTTTTTTGCAGATTCCGGATGAATATAGAAAATTTACTGTAATAAAATTATTAGAAATGTACATCAAGGTTGAAGGCATTCCCAATAATGACGTTGTGCATAGTAGGGATAACCCCCAGTCATCGGGTGGTTATTCTGGAGCAGTTTTTTGCCGAGAAGATTCCTGATGAAAGAGCTTGCCTTGATTTAAACTTATCACCACCAGCGAATGAGCAGCGAGGAAATAATTTTTTGACTTTATATAATCCTCAAGATGACTTGTAAACTTCAACTTTTTAACGCTTTAGCGATGTTTATTTTATGTTTGAATTGGATTTGTATTAACACTCATATTTTTCATAGGGGGTGCCGTCCGGATATGAATTTTACAAGTTATGACCCCACTCATAGTTGGAATATGCGTAGTTCTGGCGTGTTGGACCATGGTGGTCCATCCGGGATCATCACCAACAAAAAAAATGTCCATCATAGAACGTCAACACAGTACGTCTTGTAAGTGAAGTGTCACGACCCAACTTTTTCTCCAGTTGGATGTCGTGATGACACCTAGTCGTAAGGGCTAGGTAAGCCTAACTCATGCTGAATTACCACAATAATAATGAAACTTAACAATCTAGAAGCAGAAATCTCTATAAAACATAATTTTCAAAACCCGGTAGTACAAGTCATAAGCTCTATAGAGCTTCTCTACAACTTCTAAACACAACCGTATGGAAGTAAGTAAAACTGTGTGAATATAAAAAAGGAAAGTGACTCTGAAGCCTATGAACGCAGCAGTAGGGCTGTCTTGAGTCTCCTCGGTAAGAATCCGCACAGCTACTAGCGAATAATACCTAGATGTGCACAGAACAAACATACAGAACTGTAGTATGAGAATACCACAGCGGTGCCCAGTAAGTATCAAGACTAACCTCGATGGAGTAGTGACGAGGAACAGTCAAGACACTCACTGGTCTAAAAAACAGAACAAGTATAAGTATAGAAACAACCGAACGTGATATTTATATAAAGGCTAAGCGATATTGCTAACAATACAGTAACTACAATAACAAAAGAAAACATCAAGTAACAGTTGAAAACCATAATAATGCTCATAAAAGTGAACAAAAAAAAAATGCAACCCAAATTCGAAATTCACAAATACAGTAAGGACAGGTCATAACTCAGCAACTACAGCTGCTTTCACATTAGATCATAGCCAACAACTTCAATCAATTAGTCAAATCTTTCATTTGATAAATACATTTCGAATTATATTTCTTCAAGTAAACATTTTTCTAAAATAGTTCTCTTATAATGAAAACCTTTCGAATATAACCTTTTCAAATAAATATCCTTTGAATATAAGTCACCATGTGACACCTTATCTCACAATCATACAATACAGGCCTCAGTACCTGAATCCTAACACTTGGCATTATGTGCCCTCATCACACCTCATAATCATACTGACAACTCACGTTCCTAAAAGAGTCATTTTCACATGGAAGGAAAATAAACAAGGGTGTGCATCTATATTCAGAAATCTCAAGGAGGCTCCTATCCGATAAGGGTGCTTAGCCACGTGTATGCTTGTGCAAGTGTCCTAACCTAGTTCATACCAGCTAATAAGAATAAGGACAAGAACGGACAACACATATACTATTTACATAGCGATAGGATCAATGAAAACAACAACTCAAAACACAGTGATAAAAACAGGGGATCTCCCAGGATACCGTGCCATAGTCCCAAACGTAAATGTATAGAGGATCTCCTGGGATACCGTCCCGTAGTCCAAATATAAATATCCAGTGGGTCTCCCTGGTATCGTCCCCTAGTCCATCTCATAATACACAAGAGAATCGCCCTGGTGCAGTCTCGTAGTACCAAAAGTAAACGTGCACAGGAATCTCCCGCAATATCGATTCATAGTCCCAAAGTGAACATGCAGGGCATTCTCCCGGGATATCGTCCCGTAGTCCCAAAGTAAATACATAGCGCAACCAACAGAAATAACATTCACAGTACAACAAAAAGCTCATACATCACCACAATACATATAACAACAACAAAAATGACAATAATTCAAGGTAAGACAAGTAATCAACTCAAGGACCTTAAATCACAAGGAAATGGTAGAACCAGCTCACAAGTAATAACCACAGAAAAGAATGCTGGAATAAAGGAAACAGTTCAACACGAGAAAACTAACATATAGTGTCGATGCCACAATATAGAAGTCAATAACAAGGAAATCAACGCGAGTCAAGTAGTCCCAAATAAGGGCAAGTCAACAAAGATATAGGTTATCTAACTCCTTTTAAGTTTGGACAATTTTGAGGATATTCCATAATTCAAATAGGGAAAGATGATCTTTAGCTTCACCTAAGATCAAACAAAATTTTAGAAAGGATAATAATGATTCTCAAATAAGACAAACAACTATGAAAAGATAGCATGACAATAGGAGAAGAGAAATTCTTCTGTTAAGTCAAATAGGAGTCGATTAGGAAATAAGAGTGGATCATGAAACAATTAATTCCAATTGAGCATGTACAGGTGAAACTAGTAAATAGGAAACTCAGTGATGTCAAGAACACATTCATACACAGTAAATATAAAGACCTAAGAACCCTAAAGGCCAATTTTCCATAAATAAGTCCGAACACGCACTCGTCACCTCACGTACACAAACTACAATCAACATAGAAGACTCAAATACTAAGGGGAAGTCTCGCACACAAGTTTAGACAAGATACTTACCTCAAAGATGACACACCGATATTCTAAAATACACTTCTCGGGTGAAAAGATCTCCGAACGGCTCAAATCTAACCAAAATAACTTCAAAGCACAAATAAAATACATAAGAAATTATTCTGAATCATAAAGTCTCAAACTTTAACAAAATTCAAAAATCAGTCCAAGAGTTGACCCCCGGGCCCGCACCTCAAAACCCAACAAATTTTACAAAAATCGAATACCCATTCCGATACGAGTTCAACCATACAAAACTTATCAAATTCCTATACCATTTGGTCCCTTGAATCATGATTTTTCATTTTAAAAATTTTCTTCAAAAACCAAGTCCTTCCCCAACCCAAAACACAATTTAAATGATAAAAATGAAGATAAAATCATGGAATATGTTAGATTCTAGATGAAGAACACTTACCCAATCGATTTGTATGAAAGACCCTCAAAGAATTGCTCAAAACCGAGCTCCACAAGTTAAAATATGAATAAAATGATCTAACCCTCGATTTGGGAATATATTCTGCCTGCCCAGGGGTTGTTCTTCGCATTCGCGACACTTCGCTCGTGTTTGCGATGAGTAAATTCCTCGTCAGCGATTTCCAAACTCATTCTAGACAGCCTTTCGTATAATGGTCATAACTTTTTGCACACAACTCCAAATGACAAATGGTTTTATGTTATGAAAACTAGACACCAAGGGATATAGTTTCATAGGTTTCTCATTTCCTGAGTCATTATATATTGAAAGATATAAGCTTCCAAAGTCAACCCCATGCAGCAGAGATTTTTGAACTCTCCCCGGACATCCTATAGTGTAACTACCATAACTTTTTGTAAACAAATCTAAATTCTAAGTAATTTACATTTTTGAAAACTAGACACAAAGGTATATAACTTTTATTTTTGTATCATCTTGAAATTCCTTATAGATTGTGAGATATGAGCCTCCAAATTTAGACCTGTGCAGGGGAGATTTCCTTCTACGCAAATGTGTGAGTGCCTTTGCGAACGCGTAGAACAAACTTCCAGAAGCCAAATTCTTCTTTGCGAATGCCGGAGGCTCCATGCGAATGCGAAGAACAGCACTAGATATCAGATAATCGGTATCCAAAGTAGCAAAAAATGATCTGAAACATACCCGAAACACACCCGAGTCCCCTGGGACCCCGTCTAAACACACAAACAAGTCATATAACCTAACACAGACTTGCTCGAGATCTCAAATCATATCAAACAATTTCGAAACAATGAATCACACCATGAATAGAACTATGAACTTCAAAATCTTCCAACTTTGAAAATGTGTGCCCAAACCTATCAAATCAACTCGGAACGACGGCAAATTTTGCAGATAAGTTCAGAATGACATAACAGAGCTGCTCTAACTCTAGCAATCGCATTCCAACCCCGATATCAAAAAATTCAACTATGGGTCAAACTTTTACACTTTCCAAATTTTAACTTTTCCAACTTCCGCCGAAATACCTCAAATTACTCTAAGGACCTCCAAATCTGAATCCGGACGCATGCCTAAGTTCAAAATCACCATACTTTGAGATCACCCGAAACCCATTCCAGTTCCGTTCACTCAAAAGTCCATCTCCGGTCAAATTCTCACAGTTTAAACTTCCAAAACTAGATTCCTTCTTCCAATTTGACTATAAAACATCCGTTAACTGAATTCAACCATGCACGCAAGTTGATACTCATATTATGAAGTTGTTCCAGTCTTTACACCGCCGAACAGAGCATAATTTCTCAAAACGACCAACCGGGTCGTTACATGAAGTGATATAACTATATGCCAAGTGTCGCGCCCCTTTTTTCTCACGAAATTGGAATTATGACATTTCGATGGGACAACTCTTTCCTTTTGGGAAAGGGGTTTTGCAATTTGAAGAGTCGCCACCTAACGATTTTAAGGTGAATTAGGGAACCTATTGGGTTCAATTACAAATATGTTGGTAACAAGAGATAGGGTAAGGGCTTAAAATTATGCCAAGGGAAAGGTATTAGGCACCCCTCAGAATCCACTAGTGCGGTACCTGGCCAGATAGTTTTTTGTGAATTTGTCCAATTAAAATGTAAACAAATAAGGCACAAATAATAGGGGATTTTAAATTTGAATACACAAGTGTTTGAAAAAGATTAATGAAAGCAAGATTTTGAAAAGGAGTTACAATTTAAGTATGCTGATGAATGTAAAAGGGTCCTATGTTTGTTTGTATATGGATCACAACAATGCAATACCTAGTAATCACTTCTCCAAAGAGGGGCTACACGTGGCATTAAAACACGAGTCATCATATCCATATATACCCTTCCCACCCCGTGAAGGTATTAAAGTGAGGATTGGTCTCAACCTTTATTGCATGATGTTAACCATCCCATTCCTATCAGTCCTGGAGGAATTTTAGGACTACTATTCCTATAAGAGGGAGGATTTTAGGCTGACTCTTAGGTTTAAAGGTAAAAAGGCTAAGGCGACATACAAAAACACGTAGGACTACATTTAAAGGGGAAATATTTAAGCAATTTAGAAGGCTCATATAAACCTCCGCAAATAGTGCATATAAACAGCATGCCTTAAAACATAGTTAAGGTCTGAATCTTTCAGAAAATCCTAAAGCAGGGAATTTGAGTCAGAACCAGATTCATCAAATAGCTCAGATAAGAAGTCCGAATCAGGCCCGTATGTTGGTCGTAACAGTTGATAACTAAACAGAGGCGGTTCCAGTGTTTATTGTTACCTAAGGTTTGCCTAGGCGTAATAATGATAGCCTATAAGGATAATATCTATATTGATTAGGAATGCAGCAGAGCAGTGATTAATTTTAAACAGGTGATTGGGGTCCTATTGGCATGCTTTCTAGCGGAGTCAAGGCAGTGTTTGAGAAACCTATTAAAGAATCGGTAGGTTAATTAACTAATCCAATTCAGAATAACAACATGAACTAGGCAGCTTCTCCAACTAATCTATTTTTAAATTCTATAGGCATAATTTCTATTATAGCTACTTTATATCCTACATGCATGATATCTATTTGTAAAGCAAAACATGAAGAATTTATTTTTAAACAAGAACTGATCCTATAGGCATGATTTCTAATTGCGAAAGTGAGGCATACATAATTTATTTTAAACAATAACTGATCCTATATGCATGATTTCTAATTGCGAAAGTGAAGCATGCAAAATTTATTTTAAATAAGAATTGATACTATAGGCATGTTCTCTATCCAAATTACCCACATTATACAACTACCCACCATTTTCACTAATTTCCCTAATATTGTTTACAAATTATTACAGGCCAAATGATTGAATTACAAAAGAAGTGCAGAAATAAGAAATTACAACCAAAGGAAGCCTGATCTTGACTTCCTCTCAGAGTTATGTAATGAACCACTTCAGTGCTAATATTTCAAAGCCTTTCTCATAACTAGGTATGTTAGAGTTCCCTAAGGACCTCGACGGATCCCGGGCAGTGCTAATACCCAGATTTGCATACCCAAATAGAATGAGTGCAGTGTAGAAGGGCTAGCCCTTATGTGTCCAAGTTCAGAGACATCACAAGGGTCCCAATGCAAGGCTCACACATGAGGGGTAGAACCTAGATTCTAAGAGTATAGTAGAAGTGTAGAACATAGTTTGAAAGAGATTTATTTAAACTGGATTGGAAATAGTAAGTGGTCAGGGTGATTTTAAAAACAATTGTACTATTGAAACTCAAACTAAACAGAATAAGTGGTCACACAAAAGGGGCAAGGGATTATGGGATACATTGTATAACCCCAGTAGGGGACTAGTTTGGTCATGCACAACAATAACTGATGCTGGCGTGGACACAAACCATCTAAAGGAGCACAAACACATATAGGGGATATGGGGGTTTAGGGTTCATAGGGTAGCAAGTACATGACAAATGACTGACAGAGCACACATATAGGTAAACATTAATTTAAAAGGGAAAGGGAACATATTACAACATGCTAGTAACATAACTTGACTGTAGAAACATGAGCAGAAGTAGACAAGAATGGAAAACTGAAGCAATTAAAGAAATCATGTTGTTATTGAGGATTATAAATTAACTGGGACATACCAGTAGAGAAACAAAGTGCAGTAAGGAAAAGTAAGCAAGACTCCACAGTCTAGCCTTGGCTTTCTACCGGCTAGACAAATAGTAGCACAAGTAGCAATAAACAGGAGAGAGTTTTTGAGTGTAAGTATGTATTTTTGAACTTAAATTGTTTTTGTGTTTAAAGAAGAGAGGGTAGGGTATTTATATTTTGAAACTAAGTGAAGAATAGGGTAATAAGTAAAGCCTTGATACGAATATGGAAATAATCACAATCAAAATCAATTAACACAAGTGATTCCTTTTAATTAAGGAATCACTTCTTAACGGATACTAATAGCTTGATTCTTGCCATATAAAGGGGCAGTAAAAGTATGAAGGTAAATATTTGAGTCTAAGTGCAAAAATATACTTAATTTCGGAAAATAACTTAAGGTAAAACATCACAGTAATTAAGGAAGGGAGCCAGTCAATTTAAACAAACGAATAAAAATTAGGGTTCATAAGAAAACCCTTTTGCAATTAGTCGCAACATTGAAGGAGTCAGGATCAATCATGAAAGGATCATGATTCTGCATCTCGACATATAAAGAGCAGGGAATGAATAGGCATGCAGGGTCAAACATGTTGACAAAAAAGAAGAAACACAAACATACAGTAGCAGTAGGGGTAAGCTAGGACTCAGCAGTAGCAGAAAACCAATCGAAGCACAGTAATCGAGTAGGTCAAGTACTCACATAGAATCAAAATACAGAGGACCAAACTAACAGGTAAGAGAGTTAGAGACAAGTAAAGGTATCATATTAACAAGTGAGGAAAACCTCTTAGGAAATTAGGGTTTCAACAATAGTCATAGTTAAAAGATGGCAAGAAATAAGAATCAAATAAGTCGAACAAGACAAAAAGATTCAAATTCAAAGAGCTTAATCGAACTAAACATGCAGACAAAATAAACCAAAAGAGTTTCATAAGCCTAGGTAGAGCCAAAACCCTTAGGGCTTTTAGCATGACGAACCAGATAGCAGCAAACATAGACAAACATAGTAAAAATCATAAAAACACACTGAAAATCGGAGAAAAGTTTAGGAAACCCTAATCGTTAAAAAAATGAAGAGTCATTTTGAAAGAAAAATCGAAGAACCTTCGAGAAACAATAAAAAAGTTTGTAATAAGCACAGATCTAAGATAGATCTGAAAGAAAAAATTGAACAACTCTTACAGCTAGGGTTTCAAAGAACCCGGCGAAAGTGAGAAAGGCTTGAAAAGATACCGATCTAGCCGGAGTAGTCAAGGATCTGACTTGAACAACCATAGATGGCCGGAAAAGGACCAGAGATCGAAGTCAAGCCAGGACAAGACCAGAGCTCTTCGAGATTTGACCAAGGAATCACGGAAATATGTAACCAGTAGAAATAGGAGATGAGTACACGTCTCAAAACTACATGGGAGACCATGGATTATGTGGGGATTAAGGTGGAATTGGGTAGCGGCGGCTAGGGTTTATGTGAGACAGCGAAGAAAATTGAGAGAAGATTCAAGGGCGGCGTTCGGTGAAAAGTTAATTAGGGTAAGGGGTCGTTCAGGTTTATTTTAGGAAGATTGGCCGTTGATCTGAATGATCAACGGCTTGGATTAAAAAGGGTCGGTGGGGAATCCGGGTTTGGGTCAGTTTATTTGAGTTGGGGTCGGGTTTAATTGAAATTGGGTCGGCGTTTAATTGGGTTGGGAATTGGGGTCTGATTTGGGTTATAATTGAAAGCCAAATGTGGCCACGAGTTAAATAGCCACTTTTCCCTTTTAATTTATTGAAAATAGTAAATGGTTTTATGAAAATAAATTGAAAAATACTAAAATGATTTGTAACACATAATTAACAATTTAAAAATACCAGCCTTAATATTATGAATATAAGCCACAATTAAAATTTTAAAAATGGCTAATATTGCAATTATGCGCAATTTAGCTTTAAAAATACTAAATAAATTCGTAAAAATAAGTAAAACTTATTTTAGCCATATTTTGGCATAGATATGAAAATCCAATAGATGAATTACCCAAATAATAATTTTGGACATAATTATTGGAATTTTATGGATGAAAAAAGGGAAATAAATCAATTTAAAGCCTTTTAAAAATTATGGAAAAATAAGAAAACATTTGGACATGCTTATCTAATTGGGTGTCAACAGTTGCCCCTCTTTACCCGGAAACGATGAAAGAATTGTCGGGTCAAGATGTGACGATCAATTTTGACCGTGCAAAAATGATTTTGGAAGATTCAGGCTGCACCCCAATTTCCAAGATGCCTACATATTCCTGATTTAATAGAAATCAGGTCATCTGTAGTTCAGGATCCGTCAGCGGACTACGCCAATGGGTAATTACCAAGAACGGACACAATATCTACGGCTGGGTGAGCGGACGGCTAACGGTAACGGTTAGGTTTGGATATGGCTGTGGGCACTCACTCCCGCCGGGGTGGCTGTTGTTTGCCAGTTCACCTGCAAATAAGCAATACAAGCATATATTGTGCGTAAATTTAGACATGATGCAAATTTTCATTGGACCATGAATGTTGACTTTGGACGGTTAAGATGACGTCCTTAAACTATGGTGTCCTGGTCCATGAAGCGTACAATAGAGGATTCGCAGGCCATGAAATGATGTTCTCGGGCTATGAGGATGGTGCCTCCGAAACATGATGCCTTTGAATAATGATATGCAAAGATTTAAAGAAATCCTTGGGCCATGGCATGGTATTCTCGGGCTATGAATATGGTGCCTCTGAACGATGATGCCTTTGGATGAGTTGGCTATATTTCAGCCTAGGAAGGATGCAGTAGCATGTGGCGATCTTTCAGCTGTGCGATGTGGCGATCTTTCAGCCGTGCGATGTGGCGATCTTTTAGCCGTGCGATGTTGCAATCTTTCAGCCGTGCAATGTGGTGATCATTTAGCCGTGCGATGTGGTGATCTTTCAGTCATGCGATGTGGCGATCTTTCAAGTGTGAAATGTGGCGATCTTTCAACCGTGAAATGTGGTGATATTTCAGCCGTGTGATGTGGCAATCTTTTAGCTGTGCAATGTGATGATCTTTTAGCCGTGCAATGTGGTGATCTTTCAGCCATGCAATGTGGCGATCTTTCAGCCGTGAAATGTGGAAATCTTTCAGTCGTGCAATGTAGATGCAGAAGAAGGTAGAGCTTAACCTTGGAAGGTAGAATAGTAGCCTTATACAATGCAGAAGAAGGCAGAGCTTATGCAATGCAGATGTATTTAGAGGTAGAGTTTAACCTCGGAAGCTAAAATGGTAGCCTTATGCAAGTTGGAAGGCAGAATAATAGCCTTATGCAGTGCAGATGCAGATAGAGGTAGAGCTTAACCTTGGAAGATAGAATGGTAGCCTTATGCAAGTTGGAAGGCAGAATAGTAGCCTTATGCAATGCAGATGCAGATAGAGGTAGCGCTAAACCTCGGAAGGCAGAATAGTAGCCTTATGCAAGTTGGAAGGTAGAATGGTAGCCTTATGTAATAAAGATGCAGATAGAGGTAGAGCTTAACCTCGAAAGGCAGAATAGTAGCCTTATGTAAGTTGGAAGGCAAAATAGTAGCCTTATGCAAGTTGGAAGGTAGAATGGTAGCCTTATGGAAGAAATAAGATAACAATTGATAGTAGAGTTTTCTTAGATGATAGCAGATTGCGGCGTGGATTACTGTGAGCATTGTGACATACGGGACATCACGGGTGTGCGGATAGCAAATATTGGCAAGTGTAATGGTGACAAGATTCATGTCCTTGAACAACGTTTGTTCCATGAGTGTGCACTGTGTTTTAATGATTTCGCGATCCTTGTGCCTGCATCCAAAGAAATCGTGAGTTTTTTAAAGGGGAAGGTTAGTTCGTATCCTTGCTAGCTTTGGTTCACTTACTCGGCTTTGATCTGGTGATATTGTCTGTATCATTGGGATAGCGTTGCTAAACAAAGCAGTTTTGATAATAAACATGCATTATTTTGTAAGAGTATGACATAAATGTATAATTAAACAAGCTTTTTTAGATGGACCGACGACTGTAACATGGTTCGAGACATTGCAACCTATCTTGTTATGGAATTTTAAGGGCCCTCCTTAAAAGTCTGCCCCAGTTTGATGGGTTGACATTTCTGCTATTGCTCGTGCGGTGATCGGCTGAAATTGCTTCGAAATTTTGAGGGTCCTCCTCAAAATTCTTCCCCAATTTCCAATTTTGGGGGAAAATGAAAATTTTATTGAATTGTGACTGAACCCATAGGGCTGCCTACATATCCCCTCTTAAACGAGAATCAGGTCAAGCGTAGTTCAAATTACATCATGTGAAGAAAGCATAAGGATTACACATAGTAACGCTTGACTATATCTGAATTAATCAGCTTTGGCCAGACTTCCCCATCCATTTCTGCAAGTATGAGGGCTCCTCCTGTCAAAACCCGTTGAACCATGTATGGGCCTTGCCAGTTGGGAAAGAACTTCCCTTTGGCTTCATCTTGATGCGGAAAAATATTCTTTAACACTAGCTACCCCGGTGTGAACTATCTTGGCTTGACTCTTTTGTTGAAGGCTATGGACATTCTGTTCTAATAGAGTTGACCATGGAAAACTACGTTCATTCTCTTTCCGTCTATAAGGGCTAGTTGCTCAAAACGAATCTTCACCCATTCTGCGTCGTCGAGCTCAGCTTCCTATATGATCCTCAGGGAAGGAGTTTTTACTTCAGCAAAAATGACGGCTTCTGTACCATAAACCAGCATATAGGGGGTTGCCCCGGTTGATGTGCGGACTGTGGTGCGATACCCCAATAGAGAAAATGATAACTTCTCGTGCCACTGTTTATGCTTCTTTATCATTTTCCTCAATATATTCTTGATATTCTTATTGGCAGCTTCCACGGCTCCATCCATTTGAGGCCTTTAGGCTTTGGAATTATTGTGTTTGATCTTGAAAGTTTCACACATAGCTTTCATCAAGTCGTTGTTGACCTTTTTCTCTGATGGCGAGAGGTGAATGTTGATTCATGTTTCCTTGACATTTTCTGCATCTCCCAGGTTAAAAATCTCGGTCTCCTCTAGGTTAGACTTAGGTCTATTCTCAACTTGTTTGACAATCTCATTAGGTATGTCATCTTCTTCCGAATCAATGTACGTTTGTTGCGTTGTCTCATTGCATGTCACGGTCATTGTTTTATCAAGATAGGTAATAGTAATGTTGTATAAGTAAAGTAAGGAGGAAAAGATAGAAATATATATTAATTCATAAGAAAAAACCAAGCATGATTTTGATAAATTGAATAATTGTTTTGAACATTGAAGATCTTATTGCGGAAATTGAAAAATGCGAAAAGAAAATCATTTAGTAAATAAAATAGTGAATAGTGCTTATTTTAGCCTTGCTACCCCGAGGCTCGTTGGGCTGTGGTCCTGATGGTCCAATTGTTGAGGTGTGCCCCTCTAGATCTTGTGAAGTAAGATGATAATGCCAGAGTACGTGAACTAACCTTTTGGGAGGGGAATAACAAAACAGAAATAAAACAAAAGGTGACCATGTTAGTGAGGATCATAAAAAGTATTTCAATATTTAAGCACATAGTGCAGGAATGTAAAATCTGTCCTAAGTTTAGGAACCTCATTGTGCCCGAGGTGGGTGGGCCTAGCGACAAGTTGATTTGGAGAACTTGGAATGCTAAATGCCTCATTTCATTGATAAAAATAAGACGAATCCCAAATCAATATTAAATAAACAGGAAGTAAAAGTTATTAATGGCCATTGGCCTTGCTACATTTTAAAGCGAAAAAGATAAACTACTATCTACTTGGTCCCAGAGGGACCTTCCCCATATTCGGCATTATTCGCTCCTTCGAACAACTTCCCCAACTCGCGAAGTCCTAGAAATAGGTATGCTCTGGCTATATGTCCCCAAAGTGAAACACGGCCCTTTCATAAACCTGAAATACTGTGGCAGCTTCTTTGATCATGTTATTAGGTTGGATCTCTAGGAGGGATGGTAGACTTCCCAGATTAAGGTTTCTATGGGGTTTTAGATTGGTACCCTTAAGTGGACAACTCAAGCGAGAAGGCTTGGAACTGTTGATTCCACCGCTGATCGACTTGTTTTACCGCAAATATGCCTTCCCGAATTTAGGGGGTAATGATATAGGAAGATCGCAACCACTCAATATAAGCGTTGCTATAGTATTTGTTTTGGAACGAGTGGAGTATGATGTTGAGCATGATTATGCAATAATTAAAAAGCATGTTGACATGTATTTGCATATTAAGAAAGCGATAAATACAACAGTCTCATAATTTAAAGCAATAAAGGAAAGAAAACAAAGAAGATATGTCTGGTTTGCTTCTAAAGAAGAAATTAAATGCTTAAAGTAATTAAATAGGCAATTTCACATAGGAAGAGGTAAAAATTCACCAAAACAATCTGAAATAGCAAAAGCCTAAAGATCCCCAGCAGAGTCGTCATGCTATCGATTGGGTTTATGATATTTGGATAGGAAAACTCTTTCCTTTTAGGAAAGGGGTTTTGCAATTTTGAAGAGTCGCCACCTAACGATTTTAAGGTGTGTTAGGGCACCTATGGGGTTCAATTACAACTATGTTGATAACCAGAGATAGGTTAAGGGCTTGAAATTATCCTAAGGTGAAGGTGTTAGGCACCCTTCAGGATCCACTAGTATGGTTCCCGGCCAGATAGTTTTTTGTGAATTTGTGCAATTAACAAGTAAACAAATAAGGCTCAAATAATAGGGTATTTTAAATTTGAATACACAAGTGTTTGAAAATGATTAACGAAAGCAAGATTTTGAAAAGGAGTTACAATCTAAGCATGCTGATGAATGTAAAGGGGTCCTAGGTTTGTTTGTAATACGGATCATATCAATACAATACCCGGTAATCACTTCTCCAAAGAGGGGCTACACGTGGTATTAGTGCACCGGTCATCATATCATATCTACCCTTCCCACCCTATGAAGGTATTAAAGTGAGGATTGTCTCGACCTTTATTGCATGCTGTTACCCATCCCATTCATATCAGTACCGGAGGAATTTTAGGACTACTATTCCTATAAGAGGGAGGATTTTAGGCTGACTCTTAGGTTTAAAGGTAAAAAGGCTAAGGCGACATACAAAAGCACGTAGGACTAGTTTGGTGGCCCGAAATTGACTTGGCTTCGCGAGAAGGCCTCATCTCTAAAAGCCCGGCTCGCGAGGCGTCCCTCTCGCAGTAGGGTTCCAACCCTCACCTCGCTCTTGTGACATGCTATGTTTCCCCTCTCTATTCCCAAGTATTTAAAGGGGAAACATGTAAGCTATTTACAAGGCGCATATAAACCTCCGCAAATAGTGCATATAAAATGCATGACTTAAAATACAGTTAAGGTCTGAATCTTTTAAAAAAATCCTAAAGCAGGGAATTTGAGTCAGAACCAAATCCATCATATGGCTCAAATAAGAAGTCTGAATCAGGCCCGCCTGTTGGTCGTACCAGTTGATAACTAAATAGAGGTGGTTCCAGTATTTATTATTACCTAACGCTTGCTTAGGGTTCCTATTGGCATGCTTTCTAGCGGTATAAGTCAAGCCAGTGTTTGAAAAACTTATTAAAGAATCGGCAGGTTAATTAACTAATCCAATTCAGAATAAAAACATGAACTAGGCGGCTTCTCCAACTAGTCTATTTTTAAATTCTATAGGCATAATTTCTATTATAGCTAATTTATATCCTACAGGTATGATATCTAGTTGTAAAGCGAAACATGTAGAATTTATTTTTAAACAAGAACTGATCCTATAGGCATAATTTCTAATTGCGAAAGTGAGGCAGCAGAGTTTATTTTAAACAAGAACTTATCCTATAGGCATGATTTCTAATTGCGAAAGTGAAGCATGCAGAATTTATTTTAAACAAGAACTGATCCTATAGTCATGTTCTCTATCCAATTTACCCACAATATACAACTACCCTCCCTTTTCACTAATTTACCTGATATTGTTTACAAATTATTACAGGCCAAATGATTGAATTAGAAAAGAAGTGCAGGAATAAGAAATTACAACCAAAGGAAGCTTGATCTTGACTTCCTCCCTGAGTTATGTAATGAACCACTTTAGTGCTAGTATTTTAAAGCCTTTCTAATAACTGGGTGTGTTAGAGTTCCCTAAGAACCTCGAGGGATCCCAGACAATGCTCACAACCAGATTTGCATTACCAAACAGAATGTGTGCAGTGTGGAAGGGCCAGCCCTAATGTGTCCAAGTTCAAAGGGAGCTCAAGGGTCCCAAGGTAAGGCTCACACAAGAGGGGCAGAATCTAGATTCTAAGAGTATACTGGAAGTGCAGAACATAGTTTGAAAGAGATTTATTAAAACTAGATTGGAAATAGTAAGTGGTCAGGGTGATTTTGGGAACAATTGTAGTAGTGAAACTCAAATTACACAAATAAGTGGTCACACAAAAGGGGCAAGGGATTATGGGATACTTTGTATAACCCCAGCAGGGGCATAGTTTGGTCATGCACAGCAATAGCTAATGCTGGCGTGGATGCAAACCATCCAAATGAGCACAAACACATATAGGGGATATGGGGGTTTGGGGTTCATAAGGTAGCAAGTGCTTGACAAATGACTGATAGAGCACACATATAGGTAAACATTAATTTAAAAGGGAAATGGAACGCATTATAGCATGCTAGCAACATAACTTGACTGCAGAAACATGAGCAGAAGTAGACGAGAATGGGAAACTGAAGCAATTAGAGAAAGCATGTTGTTGTTGAGGCTTGTAAATTAACTAGGACATACCAGTAGAGAAGTAAAGTGTAGTAAGGAAAAGTAAGCAAGACTCCATAGTCTAGCCTTGGCTTTCAGCCGGCTAAAGAAATAGTAGCACAAGCAGTATTAAACAGGAGAGAGTTTTTTAGTGTAAGTGTGTGTTTTTGAACTTAAATTATTTTTGTGTTTAATGAAAATATGGTAGGATATTTATAGTTTTGAAAATGAGTGAAGAATAGGGTAATAAGTAAAGCCTTAACACAAATATCGAAATAATCACAATCAGAATCAATTAACACAAGTGATTACCTTTAATTAAGGAATTACTACTTAACGGATACTAACAAGGTTAATTAAGGAAAGAAATCAGTTTGAGATAGCTTGATTCTTGCCATATAAGGGGGCAGTAAAAGTATAAAGTTAAATATTTGAGTCTAAGTACAAAAATAAACTTAATTTCGGAAAAGTATTCAAGGTAAAACATCACAAAAACTAAGGAAGAGAATCAGTCAATTTAAACAAACGAATAAAAATTAGGGTTCATAAGAAAACGCTTTTGCAATCAGTCGCAACATTGAGGGAGTCAGGATCAATCATGAAAGGATCATGATTCTGCATCACGACATATAAATAGCAGGGAATGAACAGGCATGTAGGTTCAAACAAGTTGACAAAAAGAAGCAATACAAACATACAGTAGTAGTAGGGGTAAGCTAGGATTTAGTAGTAGAAGAAAACCACTTGAAGCACAGTAATCGAGTAGGTCAAGTAGTCACATAGAATCAAAATACAGAGGACCAAACTAATAGGTAAGAGAGTCAGAAACAAGTAAAGGTCTCACATTAACAAGTGAGGAAAACCTCTTAGGAAATCAGGGTTTCAACAATAGTCGAATTTAAACGATGGTAAGTACTCAGAATCAGGTAAGTCAAACAAGACAAAAAGATTCAAACGCAAAGAGCTTAATCAAACTAAACATGCGTATAAAATAAACCAAGAGAGTTTCAGAAGACCAGGTAGAGCCAAAACACTTAGGGATTTTAGCATGACAAACCAGATAGCAGCAAACATGGACAAACATAGTAAAAATCATAAAAACACACTGAAAATCGGGGAAAAGTTTAGGAAACCCTAATCGTTATAAAACTGGAGAGTCATTTTGAAAGAAAAATCGAAGAACCTTCGAGAAACACTTAAAAAGTTTGTAATAAGCACAAATCTAAGATAGATCTAAAAGAAAAAATTGAACAGCTCTTAGAGTTAGGGTTTCAAAGAACCCAAAGAAAGTGAGAAAGACTTTAAAAGATACTGATCTAGCCGGAAAAGTCAAGGATCTGACTTGAACAATCATAGATGGACGAAAAGGACCTGAGATCGAAGTCGAGCAAGGACTGGACCTGACCTCTTCAAGATTTGTCCATGGAATCACGAAAATATATAACCAGTAGACATAGGAAAAGAGTACACATCTGAAAAATCCATGGGAGAGCATGGATTAACTGTGGATTGGGGTGGAACTGGGTGGTGGCCAGTGTTTATGTGAGGTGGCAGAGAGAATTGAGAGAAGAGGGATTCAAGGGCATCGTTTGGTGAAAAGTGAATTAGGGTAAGGGGTTGTTCAGGTTTATTTTAGGAATATTGGTCGTTGATCTGCATGATCAATGTCCTGGATTAAAAAGGGTCGGTGGGGAATTCGGGCTTGGGTCGGTTTAATTGAGTTGGGGCCGGGTTTAATTGAAATTGGGTTGGGGTTTAATTAGGTTGGGAATTGGGGTCTGATTTGGGTTATAATTGAAAGCCAAATGTGGCTATGAGTTATATAGCCACTTTTTACCTTTTAATTTATTAAAAATAGTAAATGGTTTTCTGAAAATAAATTGAAAAATTTATAACACATAATTAACAATTTAAAAATACCAGGATCAATTTTATGAATATAAGCCACAATTAAACGATTAAAATGGCTAATATTGAATTATGCGCAATTTAGCTTTAAACACACTAAATGAATTTGTACAAATATGTAAAACTTATTTTAGCCATATTTTGGCATAGATATGAAATTCCAATAGATGAATTACCCAAATAATAATTTTGGACATAATTATTGGGATTTATTGACGAAAAAAGGAAAATAAATCAATTTAAAAACTTTTTAAAATTATTGAAAAATAATAAAATAGTTGGACATGCTTATGTATGCATATATATGCTGTTTTGAAAGTATTTTGCATATTGAAAAAAAATATAGGAAAAAAATGGGTGTCAACATCAAGTATTTAACAAGTTAAGTAGCTTATCATTTTGTTCTTTTTGTGCAGTGAAAACAAACAACTTTATATTCCTGACCTCACACATTTGCCCATAGACGATGTATTCACTCGTGATTTGGTATATGCGCAGAGTCCGGAAGGTGATAGTGATTAGGACAGCAATGCCGATGAATCTGGAGATGACACACCCTTCCCTGATGAGGGTGATGATAAGGAGGAAGTGAATGTCGAACCTGAGCTGACGAGGGAGCATGCTCCTCCACCTACCGTTAGACCAAGAGTGTACGAGTCCCACGAGCGAAATATTCCCTACCTTTATAATTTGCCAAGTATGCCGGATGTGGATGCCCTCACAAGGGATGCTGACGAATTTTAGTCAGCAATGTGGGATGAGTATAGACCATCGGTGCTGGCACAGGTCCCCGATAAAGCTCGCCTAATCAGGGCTATAAAAATCTACAGCGTAAGAGAGTGCCATGAGATGACGGTAAGGGAGTCAACTATGGAGGCACACAAGGCTATATGCCATATAGACTTTATGGGTTGTTAGTGTATGTTGCGTGCCAGTAAGAAAAAATCAGGGTTGTGGGAAGTGGGTAAATATATTAGCACCCACAGATGTGAAATGGACACATTCAATGAGAATCACTTCAACTTGGATATAGACTTTATTTCTCTTATCTTGATTCCATACTTGGAAGTGTCCATTAGGTTCAAGATTAAAGTATTTATTACAGCCGTCCACCGGGAGTATAGGTGTAATATAAACAAAATAAAGGCATATCTCGGGGCCCAAACGTGCTTTTCAAATTATTTATGCTGACTGGGATAAGTCATTTTCATCTTTACCCAGGTACATGGCCGCACTGCAACCTTTAACCCTGGGACTGTTGTTGAATGGAGGCATGAGCGGAGTTCGGAGAGACACGAATATATTTTCAACTATGTATTCTGGTCATTTAAACTAGCAATTGATGGTTTTGTGCATTGTCGTCCGGTAATTTCCATTGACGGTACTCATGTCTATGGAAAGTATGATATTAAACTTTTGATCGACATAGTGATATTTTAAGTTCCGTATGCATTTGCTGGAATGGCAGGAACCCTATGCATACCACCATTACTGTGTAGGCACCTGAAGGCTAATTTCCAGAAGAAATATTACGACAATAAGTCCTTGCATGATTTAATGTGGATGGCTGCAACTGAGCACCAACAGTGCAAATTCACGAGGCACATGGAAGCAATCTGGTATATAGATCCACGAGCATATACTTGGCTGATGGGATATGAGCTTCACATGTGGACATTGCATGCTGATGGTGGCAGATGATGGGGAGCCCTGACTACAAATGTGTCGGAGTCATTCAACGGCATATTGAAGTCTGCACGTAGCTTGCCTGTCACTGCCGTGGTCCGAATGATATTCAAATAGATTGCGGAGAGGTTTGTTGAAATGCATGGAGCTGCATCGAATTGATGGATAGGGGTGTTCAATTTATGCCAATATTGATGAGAATATTTGAGAAGTACAGGAGGCGAGCACATTGGCATTCATTTTTACAATACGATCATGACCGGGATATTTTTGAAGTTCTCACCGCTATCTGCGGACAATGGGGGAATAATCTACAAAGGGTGAATGAAGCCAGCAGGTTGAGTTCATTTGGAAAATGGACCATCTACCACATGTCATGCGCACATGCCTTGAAGTGTTTTCAACAAGGTTGTTTAGGGGCAACCAACTATATTGATAGGCAATATAGTGTTGTTGCATACGTAGACACATATAGTGGGCAGTTGCAGCCATTGAGTGCTGAGCATTATTGGCCACCGAAACTATTTAAAATGGTATTTAACAAGGACTATTTTCACAAGCTGCAAGTGTAAAAGGGAACGCGTATACGGAACCAAATAGATGTTGGTGATACCGTTTATGCGCGTAAATGTTGCATATGCTCGCAAATAGGTCACGACCGTCGTAAATGTCCTTCAGCTGGTGTGGGTAGCGGTGGTAATCCAACTCTTGGTGCAAGTTCGTCGAATGTACCCAACTATCAAGGATACACCTAGTGTTTTATTTTCGTAATGTTTTTTGTAATAAGTGTGTGTACTTGTGTATGTTGCAATATCTATCAAATAAAATTATGTTCCATAATCTTGTTACATCTTATTTTTTAACATGACCTTTTGAATTGGGATGATGATATGGTAGTCTAACATTCAACTTATTGGTGTTAGTAAAGAAGACCAATCTGAAGATTAAAATTTCATAACGTAATATTCGAAGAGATAAAAACACAACAACCATAACTAAAGCATTAGACATGAAAATTAAAGATAACAAAGGAAAAATCAAGATATTATTTTTTCGTTTTAGAAAAATTGAATATGTAAAGTGCGGTACAATACTACATTTTGTGTGTTGTTTTGTCGGTCTGAAAAGCCGAACTGACTGCGCGAAAGCTATTTTGTTTCAGATATATAAAACGCAGTATTATACTACATTTTGTATTCCGTCTTGTCGGTCTGAAAAGCTGAACCGACTGCGCAAAAGCTGTTTTGTTTCAGAAAAATTGAATATGCAAAGCGCGGTACAAAACTACGTTTTGTGTGTTGTCTTGTCGGTCTAAAAAAGTTGAACCGACTGCGCAAAAGCTGTTTCGTTTTAGAAAAATTAAATATATAAAGCGTTGTACAATACTACGTTTTGTGTGTTGTCTTATCGGTCTGAAAAAGCTGAATCGACTACGCAAAAGTTGTTTTATTTCAGAAAAATTGAATATGTAATGCATGGTACAATACTATATTTTGTGTGTTATCTTGCCTATAAATAACGGGCGCATTCTACTTATTTTCTGCACTTAACAATAACTAATAGAAAATATTTCCATAAAATCAAAATTTTTCTTTACGCTTTAACAAATGTCTGAACCCATTTATGTCACAAGGTGCGAGTGCGGCAAAAAATACATGATGCAGGACTGTTGGGAAGAAGATGGACACCGCTACTAGGCTTGTATGAATAATTTTTATAGGGTTCCCGATTAACATATTTACAATTTTGAGGTATGGATTGATGAACTCTTCAGCAGGAATAGTACAAAGAAAAGTTGCAGCATCTTCATAGTTTGTGTTTGAAGTAGTGGGAAAGAGAGTAACAATCCAAATGAGAAGTTGCGGAGCTGAAGGAGAAACTTAAAGAGGTGGAAAAACAAAAAAAAATAAGCTGGAAGACAAATTTAACTGGTTGGAGCAGAGAATACTAGGGGGTGTGAGCACGTAATTTTTGTAACGCTTAAATTACTCCTATAAAATTCATTAGAACTAGGATTTTTTTTTAATTATTTGAATTTTAGGAATTAATTGCATGATTTTTTTTTTTTGCATTTTTGTTTGTGCATTTTTTATTAATAAAATTCGAAAATATAAAAATAGCATTTAGGTTCCAATTTTAGCATTTTTATGAGTCAATCAATACTACAAAAAAAAATTATAAAGGAAATAATAAAAATGGTTCTTTTGCATTTATACTTTTAATTTATCTTAGTTTGCTTCTGAATTAGGAATTAGTTTATTTGGAAATTAATTAGTATAATTTTAGAGTTAATTTGGATTTTTTTACTTTTATTTTTTCATCTAAAAAAATTCAAAAAAATAATAAATGAACAAAAATCAAAAGAAAAGGAATTAAAAGATAATGGGTCTTCATTTTTGGGCCTTAAATTCGAAGCCCAAACCCCAAATCCGGTTAAATTGGCCAATACCCAAATCACCCGGTCAATCCCTTTTAATCTGAAACGACGTTGTTTGGCATTAATCAATCCAGACCATCCATCCTCTGTAATCCAACGGCCCCCAATTGATCCTGATTTAATATAAAAGTATCTAAATACTACCCAAACCCTAGAGACCGTATCATCTTCCTCGTATCACTGCCTCTTCGACGGCTCCGCCCTAATGCCGCCTCCGGAAATCGCCCACGGCGGCGGTCAACCTCCAATCGCACCCAAATTTTCACCGTAGAACCCCCTTCCTCTCCTCTTTCTAAGCCCCCAACCCTTTGCCCTCGAATCCCAACCAAACACCTCAAATAGGTGAAACCCTAGGCGCCGCCACCACCGTGCACGGTGGTGCCATCCCCGATCCCTACCAAATTTATACCCTGGGCTTGCCTCTACCCCCACATCACTGATCTACACTCCTTACCCTTCAAAAGTTCCCCCCAAATTTCTCAAATCTCGAATCTAAAATCCGGAAATTGGGCAAGCATCATTTTATCTCTGTCTTCTCCACAAGTCTTAAGCACAACTTCACTACGAGCTGATATCATTTGACTATTCTTGACAAAGAATGGTCGATTGATATCATGCCGTAGTCGGAATTGTGAAGTCAGTCTTGGTTCGAAGTATTAAAAATTGGTGAGTCTTCTGGTTTAATTTTGTCTATCTAGTTTTGTTCATTTTTCTTTTAATTATTGTGTGTTAGGGATGCTTATTCTAAAATCAGTAAGTCTTTAAGTTTTCTGATTTTTTTTATCTTGATTTGATTTTTTTGTTTCTGTTAGTTCAAGTGTTGAAGTGTTAGTTTAATTTTAAGTAGTTTGAATTGTTAGTTTAGTTAGATTTTCTGTTAAGTTTCCTTTTGATTTTGATGTGTCCGCTTTTCTTTTACTAGTAATAATATGTTCGTTTAGTTGTGATTTGATTTTTGTTAAAAGTTAGGGTTAATTAGGCTTTTTAATAGTTCGATTTTGTGTTTTGAATTAGTAATTGTTCAGTAATTAGCTTATTCAGTAACTGTTCGAATTATTTTAAGTAATTAATTTAAGTTCTTTTGATGCTTGATTTTGATTGGTAATTGTTCTTAATTCAGTGTTTATTTTCAAAGTAATTGATAGGATTAGGTGATTGGATATAGCTGAATAATTCAACTTATTGATTAGCGATAGTTAACTTTAACTAGGGTAAAAGAGGGTGAGGTATAGTTTGGTATAGGGTTAATAATTTCAGGAGTATTCAGGGGTATTTTGGGCACTTAAAATGGGTTAGAATACTGTAGGTTAAACTAGAACATCCTAGAATCTTCTAAAATTGGGCCTCAATTGTAATTCCAGGAACTTAGGGTAATAACTTAGGCAATTTCTGCAAACCTGAGTCCCCAAATTGGAATTTCAAATCCAAAGAAATTCAAAAATCTGAATTCTTATAGTTTAACACTTCTTTTAGATCTTGATTTCTTCCAAAAAAAATTAAAACAAACAAAAATACAGTAGAAAACTCACAAAAACATAATGTTCTATTCAGTAGCTGAAACTTTAAAGTTCTAAAGTCTGTTTTTTAACTTGAATCGGGTTTGTTCGAGTGGTTTGATTGGTAATTTGCTGGGTTTATTGGTGGCTGGGTTTATTTTCGAATTTTGTGGTGTTATTTTGGATCTGAAATTCTCCTATTGTCATTTTGAACCCCGCTGTTGAATCATCTGCTGCTGCTGATCTAATTTCCTTTTTATTGCACTATAAATTCTAGGTACACATTTGAATCTCCTTTGCTGTAACTCCGATCTTGAAAGTGGAATAAAATGCTCAACTATTTGCTCCTGAACCATGCTTGCCTGGACTGTGATGTATTAGTAGATCAATAGGTGTTAGTTAATGCATAATTATCTAGTTTGTATTAACATGATATAATAGGCCATGGACTGTATATTTAGGACTATTTCGAATTGCTTTTGGACTGTTGTTAGACTATTTTGGATTGTTTTGGACATTATTGATGAAGTGTAAGTATTTAGTGATAATAGATTCAATGTGGTTGAAACTGATCGTGTAAGCTTCATGTGCTGGATTAAATGGCAGCGCATAGTCATGGTTAGTACAATAAATGTAGGACAATTGCGAGATTTATGCTAGTTTAGATGGATATAGGATTTATTCAGGTTCTATTGCCATCTATCCATGCGTAAATCTTTGAGTATCCTATAAAGTTTATGTCCAATTTTTAAACGTCAGTTTGAAGTTCTATGTTTAAATATCATGTGAGCTCGTAAGTAATTGTATGATTTCCTATTGTATCAGTTGGCATTAGCTTAGTATGGATTCCCTTTGATTAAATTTTAACGGTCTGCTAAAAAAAAGTCTTAATTATTTTTACTTCAAACCTGTACATCACCTTTGTTTGTCCCCTATCTTTACTCAAATGAACCTGATTGATTTTGTATAGAAAAGCTAAATTTTTAGCGTTACCTACTTGTGTTAAAATCCAAAACTTGTTTGAACTGTTGAGGTTGAAATTCGATTCTAGATCCAAAATAACAGCTGGGTAGCATGAGCTTAGGCCCAGTTATACAAGAATCAGCCCAGTATTTGTAAACTGATATTTGCCCATTTGTCTATTGGTGGAGTCTCTTGTGAATTGGGCTCACGCTGAGGCCCAGTTGCGATATAGCTTTTTATGAAGCTAACAGCTTATTTTTCTTATTCCTGGAAAATTCTAAGTGTTGGACGTCATAATATTAATTTGGTAGTTTGGGTTTAGGGCTCGCTAGTTAAGTAGCATGCTCGAATTAAGAGGTTCTCCTCTTGTTCGGGTGTGGACTTGAACTGGAGGCCCAAAATCCTTGCACACTTCAAATAATAGCAATTGAGGGTATTAATTATTTAGGCCCTTTTAGAGACAAATTAAATAGAAAATCGTAATTTGCTTTAGACTGGCCTTAAATAATAAAATGAGGTGAGCCCCGCCAAACAAAATGCATAAATTGCGGGGCCCTCTTTAAATGCTTATAGTAAAATAATTAGAATTCGAGGCGTGCCGTTTAGCGAATTTCACAGCCTCCCGCAAAGATAATAACCCGTTAGTCATTTTAGGCGCGCTTTTAATAATTTTACCTTCTTAAATATGGATGTGCATTTTATGCAATCCAAATCTAAATCCCAAAACGTTGAATAAGAATGTGTCGAGGATCCGGGTGCATTTCATGTGTCGTGATCCAAAAATACATTTTTAAACGATGTTCGCTTTCTTAAAAATTAACTAAAAGCGGTAAATAATCCTAAAATTGCACTGTAGGTTGGAACATGTATAAAAATCAGATTTTAGCCATTTATAATAATTTAAGAGACCGTGCTAGAACAACGGGATCCGAGGGTGCCTAACACCTTCCCTCGGGTCAACAGAATTCCTTATTCAGAATTTCTGGTTCGCAGACTCCAACTGGGAAGTCGAAATTTTCCTCGATTTGGGGTTCAAGTTAAACCAGTGACTTTAGACACCAAAATCCAATCCTATCCCAAGTGGTGACTCTAAAAACAAATAAATAATCTCATTTCGAATAATGTCACTTTAAATGGAAAACTCCCTTATACATTATCCTTCGGAGTAGGTGTGTAAAAAAGGAGGTGTGGCAGCTTTGGCGACTCTGCTGGGGACACGAACCCAGAATTTCGATTTAGGATTTAAGAATTCGATATTAGTATAATTATTATATTTGGCTTTGTCTGATTTTCCTACATGTATCATGCTAAATGTGCTAAGTGCTTTACCGCTTTGATATTATCTGAATTGTACATATAAAATTGTTACGAAACCCTTCTCTTCTCATCTCTGGGATGTGATCACTGGTTGAGACTCCCTATTTTGTTAGTGTCATACCTTAAAATAAGAAAGAGGTCGGACAAGTTACTAAGCTGGATGGCCTTTTGGTTCCCGGTACGTAGCCCCCTCCTCGACTCGAGTTATCCGCTCGGGTACACAGTCTAGAACATATACCCAGGTTTTGAACCTAGAATAACTCGACCTCATGCCGGATCCCTAGTAGGACATTTGTTTGCATCATGTACATATGACTTAGGGGACTCAACACAGGGGTTGGGTCCGTCTAGGACATGTGACCTGAAATGATTTGACCATCCTGATGCATCTTACGTGCTACTTGCGCATTTATTTGCTCGGCTTGCATGTTGCTCGGTTTGTCTAAATGAGTGAGAATTGAAAAATATATATATATAATAGTGTTAGGACTAAGTGAGGGAGACCATTTGAAAAAAACACCAGTGCCGAAATGCTGTCGGATTTTGAAAAACGAAAATGGGAAAAGAGAAAAATATTTGAAACGAAAAAAAACATAGAAAGAAAAATTGTTGTTCAAAATAGTTTTTAGCAAATCTGCCCGAACTACGCTGGTTTGATTCTCACCGGGTGTGAGATACGTAGACAACCCTCATCGGGTCCAACCACCCTTTTTCAAAAATAGCCAAAAAAAATATACCAAAATTTTAATTTTTGTCAAATAAGACGTTTGATGCCATTCTTGTTTTAAAATAAGTCGAATGTCCCCAAAAGGGCGCTGGAAGGTTGTTTTTGCAAAAATAGCCATCCTGAGTCATTTTCCAATGGTTTGCGGGCACAACCTTAAAATCTTCCTCCCAGAAGTGCTGAAAGGTCGTATCTGCAAAACCAAATTTGTGGTGGAACGATCTAGGAGGAGAAGGGCAAGATGAAGCCAAAAAATATTTGAAAGGGCTTACCGGTTTGTTAGAAATTACGCCTCGGGGAGACATCATAAGGGCATTAGTTACATGCTGGGACCCGGCGCACAACGTGTTCCATTTTTTAGACTTCGAACTCACCCCGATCTTGGAGGAAATAGCCGGGTACATCAGAAATGCTAAGGTTCCTTTAATACACAAGTACTTGGTTGCCCCGAGAGTCGTCGCCGTGCACAAATTTTTAGACTCACTGAAGATAAGCAGGACGGTCCACAACACGGATTTGGCGGATGGCTTTTGTACTCCACACTTCATATACCAAAGATACGGCCACATTGGAGGGTTTAATAACCTAGAAAACAAGATATGTAGCAAAGGAAACCGCCAAAAATGGGAAGAACATAGACGTTTTGCTTTTATGGTGGTCTTTTAGGGGCTTTTGGTATTCCCGGGGAAAGATGAAAATATTGATATAAAGATAGCCGGGGTCGTCAACACTCTACTTACTCAAGCCAAAAGCACTCTTGCGCCCATGATATTAACTGAAATCTTCGATGCTCTTACAGCCTGCAAAGCCAGAGGAGACTTCTTTGAAGGGTGCAATCTATTGTTGCAAATGTGGAAGACTGAACACCTGTGCCATCATCCTCAGTTCCTGAGTTATGGGTCTATAGAGAAAACCTGTATAGAGGAGTTTTATACGAGGATTAAGGGGGTCAGCTTACCTGAAGGATTCACAGGCTGGACATCATACTTTCGGTCCCTCACTGCCAGCCAAATAGAGTGGATGTTTGGATGGTTGCCTATCGATGAAATCATATATATGCCAGCAACGGGGCCGCACTTCCTCTTAATAGGTCTTAAGAGCATTCAGCCTTATGCTTCGTATCGGGTTTTAAGGCAACTCAGGAGATGCCAAGTAGTGCCAAAAGACGACGATCTTAGTATCCAAGTGGTTGAGATTGGTCCTGATGGTCAGTTTCCTGAAGCAAGGGTCCGCCAGGTCTGGAGTGAATGTCAATACTTGGTGGCGAATACCTGTGTACGGGATCGATCTAAAGGAGAAGTCTCACCTGAGTATCATGCCTGTTACAGAAGGGACGTTGCATTTGGGAGGCCGGCCAAAAGGCCTCACCTCCAGGATTTTGCCGAATCATCGCAAGAACAATGTGCCTGGTTAGCTAAAGAAAATGAATACAGAGCTAAAATAGGGGAATTGGAAAAGGAAGTTCGAGACCTTTAGTTTGAAAACAGTGTGCAAGCCGCCGCCGATGAGGGTGAGAAAAAGAAATTGGCCAAAGAGAATGAAGCCTTATGAGCCCAAATTCAAAAGATTGCGGCCGAAGATCCCGTCCGGAGTGCCAAAGATGCAAAACTTATAGAAAAATCTAAGGCAAAAAGTGAATGACTACAGTTTTGACCTCAACAATGCAGAAAGAGAATTAGCCGGGGTTCAAAAAAAATTGGCTAAAAATGCGGAAGAACGAGCCCGCATGGTTAAACAGTTGAAAGAAGAATATGATAATAAGGTCACGGGATTAAAGAGAAGGGTCATCGCCACAGAGAACAAAATGATCAAATAGGCAAAAGAATTCAAGATTGAAAGAGAGAATTACTACACGGCCTTGGCATAATTAGAAATGGACTTGCAATTACTCCAGGAACAAAACCAGGCAGTCGAGCAGACTTTGGAGGCCAGGGCCCAACAAATAGGGCGTTTGCTTCAGGAAAAGGGCAGAATCAGAGAGAGAATCTTAACCGTTGCTCACTACATTAATAGGAAATGCCAAATGTGCAAGAACATGACTCACACCACCTTCTTTGCATCGGTGATGATATTTATGAAGCAAATAATGAGTGACCTGGACCGACTTCAAGGGGAACTTGCATATAAGCCCGCGGTGAGACTGAACGATGTCCCGTGGGCACCAGGAGCTTTAATGTACTCATGATTCCTTTTTACTAGAGTCTGTTAGTGTTTGAGTTTGTATTTCCTTTTCTACTAAAGTCTGTCAGATGTTTGAGTCTGTATTTTCTTTTCGCTAAGAGTCTGTCAGTTGATTGAGTCTTTATTTTCTTTTGAAATAGAATAGCTGACGGTGGAGTCTATCGTTTTTCCTTTTTATCAGAGTCTGTTATGTTGTTTTACTGTCATTATTTGCTATCAATAAAATTGAAAATCCCAAAACAGTTTGCTTCTATTTTACATTTATTTTGCAAGAACTACGCCTGGTCTGATTCATGCGGGGCCATGATACGTAGGCAATCTACATAAGATTCGACCGTAATCCTAAGAAAAAAAAAGAAACGCAAAAGAAGAAAATAAGGCATTGAGAGAAAAACCATGGCCAAAGAAAAGAGAAAAGCAAAAAATGAAAAAAGAAAAAAAACAACAAGAAAGAAAATGAGAGAAAAACAAAAGAGAAAGAAAAGCGAAGGGAACAAAAGAAAGCCGGGATGACGCATGCAACCGTAGCAAAGATGTAGATATTCATGTAATTGTATAGGTGCATCACACTCCAATATGCGGTTACCTATCTGTTATTTGTTTCAAACTAACTGTTGTTGCTGTCATCTCCAGTCTAGCTTTTAGAAACGGTGGTTGGTTTGTGGTAAGCTGGCATCACATTAATACTTCACCAGATCAAGAGGCAGTATGGAAATGTCTACAGATATGACTCTGCCTGCAATTCCCATATCCGAAGACAGCTTCATCTCGGGGGTCCCAGCCTCTGAGTCCCTTATAGCTGAAGAGAATCGGGTATTGCACTTGCGACTCATGGAAATGTGGGATGCTTGGAACAATGGAAAGGAACCCCCAAGCACCATCCCCAGATTCCCGGAGCTATTTCTTAGATTTGGAGGTGCTACTACTGTCCCCATTAGCCACCCAAACTCTCCGTTGGGGCAACCTACTATAACTACTCACTTCCTAGGAACTCCTTCTGAGGTTTGCCCCCAGGTGTTCCTGTCTGGAATAGCTCCCAACATCTTCACGGCTCCACCATGATCCGCAACAACACAACCATCACTACCGAAGCATGCTTTTGACCACTTGATTTTCACATTCCAAAATCCCGTATTTCAGGCTGACCCTCCTCATTATCCTCAATATACTTACTCTCAGCCACTGCCATATGAGCTTACACCGGGGCAAGACAAAACCCCTAAAGCCTAGAGCAGGATGAGATGGCAAAGAGAATGAGAAGCCTCGAGCAGAGCTTAAAAAATATACAAGGCTTGAGCGGGCAAAAAAGTGTCTCCTATACAGACCTGTGTATGTTCCCGCATGTACACTTGCCCTCGGGGTTTAAAACACCAAAATTTGAAAAGTATGACAGGCACGGCGACCCCATTGCTCACTTGAAGAAGTATTGCCATCAGCTACTAGGGGCGGTGGAAAAGAAGAATTGTTGATGGCATATTTTGGAGAGAGCTTAATCGGCATTGCCTCAGAATGGTATATGGACCAAGACGTCTCACGTTGGCATATTTTGGACAATCTTGCCAGAGACTTTGTCAGGCAATTTCAGTACAACATACACATTACGCCGGATAGGAACTCCTTGGCGAATCTAAAGAAGAAACCCTCAGAAAATGTTTGAGAATATGCAATTAAGTGGCGCGAACAGGCATCAAGAGTGAAGCCTCCAATGGATGAGGTAGAGATGGTCAATGTTTTCCTTCAGGCCCAGGAAGCAGATTACTTTCAGAATATGATGTCCGCTATGGTAAGCCTTTCACAGAGGTAATTAAAATCGGGGAAATGGTAGAAAATGGTCTGAAAATGGGCAGAATCTTGAGCCATTCGGCTATAAGAGCAACCTACCAAGCCATCCAAGGCGGGTCTGGAGGAATGGCCAAAGGTTAAAAGAAAGAAGAAACGGCTATGGCAGCATCAAAGGCACGAAGATATCGGGCTCCGAGACCTGTGTTCTCTGAAAGAACCCCTCAACACTACTATCCTCACACTTATATGGCTTATGCTTCCCCACCTTATGCGGTCATGAATGCTCAACCTTTCGGCCGACCACAACCACAAGCTAACAGAAATCAACCTCCATTCCAAAGAAACCAGCCTCCTCACCAGAACCACTATAATCCCCGATCCCCACAAAATAATTTTCGTCCTCGGGAACCACCCAGATGACCAAACTTCAAACCGATTGGCGAACCCTACTCCAGTCTGTTCCAGAATCTTGTCCAGATGAATTTTCTACAACCCATACCCTAAAACCGACAAAACCTGAAATCACCGTCCTATCAGCGAGGCGTCCGATGTGCTTATTAGTCAGGAGCTGAGGGGCATAGTACTGACAACTCTTGGACATTGAAGAAAGCCGTGGAAGATTTCATAGAACAAGGTAAAATAGTGTTGAGGGATAAAGAAGCCCCGAATGTGACCAACAATCCATTTTCCGCTCACAATAACGGGCCGGTAATCGGGATGATTTTTGAAGACAAGGAGTTTAATCCAGCCTTGAAAGCTATAATTGCTATTGCCGATGCAGAAAGGAAGCCCAAGGCACCCCCAAAGCGAGAGAAAGGGGAGAAGAAGAATAAAATTGTCAAAACTGAGCCTGAGAAGAAACCTGAAACAAAAGCAGAGACGGAACCTCCTAAGAATGGAATTCTCTACGTTCTGCGAGGACGCCAAGAAAAGTCGTTGGTTATCAGTGCTCCAAGGAAGTTTGAAGTAAAGAGGGGAACGCAAATGTATGTGCCAAAAGGAGCTTATGCGGTACAGGGGACAATTAAGCCACCTCGGCTGAATAAGCCAGTGGTTATTGGACGCGTACCACAAAAGCCAATGACAGACCCCTCTGCGGTGCCATGAAACTATCAGAAAGCAGTGGTTACATACAAGGGCAAGGAAATTTCGGGAGAACTTCCAGGGAAAACCTCTGTTGAGAAATATTCAGATGTGTAGGAGGTAAACAATGCTACACGAAAGCACTTTCCATCCAAGAAGCCGGTAAGTGCTGAGGAAGCAAAGGCCTTCTTCCAGAAAATGAAGATGCCTGATTATGAAACAGTAGAGCAATTGAGGAAATATCCTGAACAAGTGTCCCTGCTATCATTGGTGATGAAATCCTCCGAACATCCGAAGATCTTAATAAAAACTTTGAATGAGGCGTATGTTCCAATTGAAACTTCAGTTGAACAACTCGAAAGAATGGCAGAAAAGTTCTTCGCCGTCAATCAACTCTCCTTTAGTAAAAATGACTTGCCTCCAGAAGGCACAGCTCACAACAAAGCCTTACATCTGACTGTCAGGTGTGAAGATTACTATGTCAAGCGAGTCATGGTGGATGGAGGCTCGGGGGTTGACATCTGCCCACTCTCCACATAGCAACGAATGGAAATCGGGATGGGAAGGATTCGTCCTAATAATGTTTGTGTGAGAGATTTTAATGGCATTAAGATGGATACCATCGGTGAAATTGATTTGATATTAACTATAGGCCCGGTGGATTTTGAGGTAATCTTCCAGGTGTTGGACATGGATACATCTTACAATTTTCTTCTGGGAAGGCCATGGATCCATGATGCAGGAGTTGTACCTTCCACCCTCCACCAAATGGTGAAATTTGAGTACGAAGATCAAGAAATTGTGGTCCATGGAGAAAAAGAACAGTCAATCTATCGGGACCCATCTACCCCCTGTTTGGAAGTGAGGGAAGGAAGTGAACACATTGTGTACCAAGCTTTTGAAATTGTGGTGGGGGGTCAGTACGAAGAAGGAAATTCTTGCCCCCAATCTTTCCTGTCGAATGCTTCAATTATGGTGGCTAAAGAAATGATTAAACATGGTTCAGCTGGGAGAGGGCACTAGCACCACTGAGGTGTTATACATGGGACCAAGCGCCAAGCTTCAAAACTGGAACGCTACGCCATTCCCCATCAGGTGGGAGTCCCGGTAGACCCGTCCTGCTACTTTTTCGACATCCCGAGTTATTCCAGTGTGTAACTCAGATGTTTCCTGTAGTTTCTTATCTTTAAATTCCCGAATGTAAACCCTGTTATCTTCAAAATTCCAAGAAATGAAATAAATATTTCATCGTTCATTTTTCTTTATCCTTTCTGATTTTGCTATTATTCCCCCTTCATTTCTTCTCTTTAGCTTTAATAATGCAGCTTTAAATAACATGACATGCTTGCGGACTTCATGCCTAGATCGCAAAACGCTGTCAGATTTTTGAAATAATGAATCAAGAGTCTAAATGCGAAGAAGATAACCTTGAGGAAATAAAATAAAGAATTGGAACAATTGAAGGAAAACTGGTTCGAGGATTGGAAAGGTCCATACATTACAATAAAATAGTGTGTTGTACTCAGGGCACATCCGGGCAGTTGTACCAACAAAAAATGGCCTGTTCTTACAACAGGAAGGTGCGTCCCAGGAATTTTGAAGTGGGACAACTCATGTTAAGACGCATTCTCCCTCATCAGGAAGCAAAATTGGAAGGGACCATACATCATCCGGAAAGCATTGCCGAGAGGAGCATTGTATTTGGGAGATATCGAAGGAATTGATCTCGAAACAGCTGTGAATGGAGATGCAGTTAAAAGGTGCTATGTCTAGGCTCTCTATGGTGTTGATTTTTATGCAATTGAGATGACGAAGGCTTTCTTTCCCGCTACCCCAAACACTATTAATCCTTTTTAAATCCTTTGAGCCGGTTACGCTTCTTTCATCACCCTCTTTGGAACCCGGAAGTACCAGCGGAAAAGAAAAAAAAAGAAAATAAAAAGAAAAAGAAAAAAGAAAAAAAAGAAAAAGAAAAAAAAGGAAAGGAAAAAGAAAAATAAAAAAGAAAAAAAAAACAAAACAAAAACGAAAACAAAAACAAAAAATTATTTGCTTGAACTACGTTTGACTTGATTCCGAAAGGATACGTAGGCAGCCTCTCCCTGAGGTTCAGTCACACCAAAACAAAAATCCCAATTTCCCCCAAAAATTGAAACTGGGGCAGATGATATAATGGTTCGGCCATGAATCCGCCGAAATGGTTCCAAAGTTGTAGTTCCGCCCAAAATCCTTTTTACCCCAAAAACCTTGTCCAAGTCCTTCCGATCAATTGGCAAAAGCAGGGAAGTGAAAAATATCATTGTTGGAATCTGATACAATTCAAATTGAGAGAAATAAAATGAGAGAGTCTTAACGGTGAAAACCTTCGAGCACCATAAGGCGATGGTGGGTAGAGAAAATGAAAATGAGAGAGTCCGCTTAGTGAAAACTCACAAAGAGAACTATCGGGCGATGGTGAGAAGAGAAATGAGAGAGGTCGATTGGCGAAAACCCGCAAAGAGCGCTGTCGGCCGACAAGAAGACATCTCACCACTAAAAGAGTCCTGGCAAAGTTCCCTAGTTTTGAAATAAGGATCAATGGGTTCACGAGAAGCTAAAAAGTTTGTGTGGGCCGGGCGTCCAGTCCAAGAAACATGTCATGTTCATTTGAAGTCAGCAGGCACCCCAGATAAGTCCTTCTTTTCCTCCCCGAAAGGGACGCTTCTCTTTAAACTCGTCTGCTTGCCTTTTGTATACTTCTTTCTTGAATCCCTTTCGATTTAGCTCTGATTCCGTGACTATTACAAAGAAAAGGTGGCAGGACCAGTTTCACAGGGCTCCGCCTGGCAAGAGTCAAAGAAAATGCCCAGCCTCAGCGAGTGCGTCAGTCCAATCCTGATTGACCATGGTGGTTGATGCTTTCAAAGTAAAGATATTTGAAAAGAAAGAAAGTCAAAGACAAATGTCCTAAGGTAAGAATAAAGTGAAAAGGCTAGAGCCCACACGGGCGAGTCATCATGAAATCCTAAAAGTTGAATCATGTCAGTTTAAAAAGAGATTCACCCTCAAAGCCAGCAGGCAGCAAAGTTCGCAACGGAAATGGGGCCGGGATCAAGCAATTGGGATGATCAAGGCCACAAAACCAACCACCATTTCAAACTAACAAATTGTTCTTTGTTGAAAACAGGTTTAATTCAAAGCAACCATGCAAGAAGCAGGTGCAATCCAAAAAGGAAATGAAATGTGCAAGCACTGAAACAACTTTGCAATAGGGAATCGACCAAAAGGAAGTCCCTCCCCAAATTCTTTCATGCGTTTTGCTAAATAAAAGGAAAAATAAAAGAAGAAGAAAAGAAGAAAAAGAAAAGAAATGAAAATGAAAATCCCAAAAGAAAAACAAATCATGGTAGCATAGGACCCCATTCCTTAAATATCCTGGCATAACCCGAGGATCTCCCTGGCATAACCCAAGGAGCCTCTTTCTTTCCCAAATCCTGGCATAACCCAAGGAGATTTTTTCTTTCCAAATCCCGGCATAACCCGAGGATCTCCGTGGCATAACCCAAGGATATTTTTCTTTCAAAAATCCCGGCATAACCCGAGGATCCCCTTGGCATAACCCAAGGGGATTTTTTCTTTCCAAATCCCGGCATAACCCGAGAATCTCCCTGGCATAACCCAAGAAGCTTTTTCTTTCCAAAATCCCAGCGTAACCCATGGATCACCCTGGCATAACCCAAGGGGCTTTTTTCTTTCCCAAATCCTGCCATAACCCGAGGATCTCCCTAGCATAACCCAAGGAGCTTTTTCTTTCCAAATCCCGACATAACCCGGGGATCTCCCTGGCATAACCCAAGGAGCTTTTTCTTTCCAAATCCCGGCATAACCCGTGGATCTCCCTGGCATATCCCAAGGAGCTTTTTTCTTTCTGTCCCAGCATAACCCGAGGACCCTTTTTTCTTTTTCCCGGCATAACCCGATCATTTCCCAGCATAACCTATATTCATTCACAAGGATACACAATCCTGATTTGATTGCTCAGTTATGTGTCACAACTAACTCACGAAATTTTCCTAGTGAAAACTGGGGCAGAAATTTCGTTCATTTGTTTGTTTTGGTATCTTAAGCAGGTTAACCTCAAGACATAGGGTGCGAGATGACCAATGGAATGAGTCTCAATATAGAATAAAGAAAAGAAGAAAAGAGCAAAAGAAATGAACTCAAATGTGAAGCAAACAAGGGTGCGGATTGCTCAGAACCTGATTGAAGTCACAAGCTCCGCTAATCCCGTTTTGATCCAATGCTGCAGAAAGAAGTAAACACCTACAGCTTGCGATCATCAATATTCAGATCGGAGTCCACAGCAAAATCATCTAAGACTCAAGATCAAGTTTCAAGAGAATTATAGATAGGAATCTTGTAATTCATCATTGATAGGCATAGCTAGATTAGCTTTGATTTTCCTTTTGGTGTAATAAGGAGATCAGCAAGCAGTAGCAGCAGCAACAACAGTAAAATCACAGCTCTTGGTAGTCCCAGCTACCAAACCTTCCAGAACTACACTGACCTAATTCCTTTACAGCCAAGGATATGTAGGCAACCTTTGAAGCAGGGTTCGGTCAGACGGTTTTCAAAATGCTTCTCCTGGAGTGCCAAGCAGGCAAAAATCCCTCATATTGCTCATTTATCTTTGTCTGAAAACCCTTCGTGTGTTCGAGCAAAGAGGGACAGCTGTAAGCACGTGATTTTTGCCACGCTTAAATTACTCCGATAAAATTCATTAGAACTAGGATTTTTCTTTTATTATTTGAATTTTAGGAATTAATTGCATAATTTTGTGTTTTGTTTGCATTTTTGTTTGTGCATTTTTTATTAATAAAATTCGAAAATATAAAAATAGCATTCAGGTTCCAATTTTAGCATTTTTATTAGTGAATCAATACTACAAAAAAATAATAATAAAGGAAATAATAAAAATGGTTCTTTTGTATTTATACTTTTAATTTATCTTAGTTTGATTTTGAATTAGGAATTAGTTTATTTGAAAATTAATTAGTGTAATTTTAGAGTTAATTTGGGTTTTTTACTTTTATTTTTGCATCTAATAAAATTCAATAAAATAATAAATGAACAAAAATCAAAAGGAAAGGAATTAAAAGATAATGGGTATTCATTTTTGGGCTTTACATTCGAAGCCCAAACCCCAAATCCGGTTAAATTCGCCCAAACCCAAATCACCCGGTCAATCCCTTTTAATCCAAAACGACGTTGTTTGGCATTAATCAATCCAGACCATCCATCCTCTTTAATCCAATGGCCCCCAATTGATCCTAATTTTACATAAAAGTGTTACTCAAACCCTAGAGACCATATCATCTTCCTCGTATCACTGCCTCTTCGCCGGCTCCGCCCTAATGCCGCCGCCAGAAATCGCCCACGGCGGCAGTCAACCTCCAATCACACCCAAATTGTCATCGTAGAACCCCCTTCCTCTCCTCTTTCTAAGCCCCCAAGCCTTTGTCCTCGAATCCCAACCAAACGCCTCAAATAGGTGAAACCCTAGGCGCCACCACCACCGTGCACGGCGGCGCCATCCCCAATCCCTACCAAATTTATACCCTGGGCTTGCCTCTACCCCCACATCACTAATCTACACTCCTTACCTTTCAAAAGTTCCCCAAATTTCTCGAATCTAAAATTCGAAAATTGGTCAAGCATCATTTCATCTCTGTCTTCTCCATAAGTCTTAGGCACAACTTCACTACTAGCTGATATCATTTGACTATTCTTGACAAAGAATGGTCGATTGATATCATCCCATAGTCGGAATTGTAAAGTCAGTCTTGGTTCGAAGTTTTAAAAATTGGTAAGTCTTCTGGTTTAATTTTGTCCATCTATTTTTGTTCATTTTTCTTTCAGTTATTGTGTGTTATAAAAATTGTTGTTCTTCATTTAGGGTCGCTTCTTCTAAAATCAGTAAGTCTTTAAGTTTTCTGATTGCTTATATCTTGATTTGATTTTTGTTTTGTTTCTGTTAGTTCAAGTGTTTAAGTACTAGTTTAATTTTGATTAGTTTGAATTGTTAGTTTAGTCAGATTTTCTGTTAAGTTTCCTTTTGATTTTGATGTGTCCGCTTTTCTTTTAATAGTAATAATCTGTTCGTTTAGTTGTGATTTGATTTTTGTTAAAAGTTAGGATTAATTAGGCTTTTTAATAGTTTGATTTTGTGTTTTGAATCAGTAATTATTCAGTAATTAGCTTATTTAGTAACTATTCGAATTAGTTTGAGTAACTGATTTAAGTTCTTTTGATGCTCTTTTTTGATTGGTAATTGTTCTTTAATTCAGTGTTTATTTTCAAAGTAATTGATAGGCTTAGGTGATTGGATATAGCTGAATAATTTAACTCTTTGATTAGTTATAGTTAACTTTAACTAGGGTAAAAGAGGATGAGGTATAGTTTGGTATAGGGTTAGTAATTTCAAGATTATTCAGGGGTATTTTGGGCACTTATAATGGGTTAGAATGCTGTAGGTTAAACTAGAACACCCTAGAATCTTATAAAATAGGGCCTCAATTGTAATTCCAGGAACTTAGGATAATAACTTAGCCAACTAGTCAAAACTTTAGGACTAATGAACAAAATCTGAAAACAAAAAGGGGGGAAAATGAGTGAATGAATTCTAGAATCTTCCTCCCCCTTTCTTGCCTATAAAAGGCAGCCTACATGCCTTTATTTGCAAGTTTCAATCTCTGAAAATTCCCCAAAATATTTCCATCTTCTAATCCCCCCCCCCCCAAAAACCATTTCTGCAAACCTAGGAAAATGAGTGAATGAATTCTAGAATCTTCCTCCCCCTTTCTTGCCTATAAAAGGCAGCCTACATGCCTTCATTTGCAAGTTTCAATCTCTGAAAATTCCCCAAAATATTTCCATCTTCTAA
>MU686209.1:123566-136076 GCA_026770625.1 Nicotiana glauca | reverse complement strand
CCCCCCCCCCCCCCAAAAAACCATTTCTGCAAACCTAAGCCCCCAAATTTGAATTTCAAATCCAAAGAAATTCAAAAATCTGAATTCTTATAGTTCAACACTTCTTTTTTATCTTAATTTCTTCCCAAAAAAACCAAAAACAAACAAAAATACAGTAGAAAACTCACAAAGACATGTTGTTCTATTCAGTAGCTAAAACTTGAAAGTTCTAAAGTCTGTTTTTCAACTTGAATCGGGTTTGTTCGAGTGGTTTGATTGGTTATTTGCTGGTTTTATTGGTGGCTGGGTTGATTTTCGAATTTTGTGGTGTTATTTTGTATCTGAAATTCTCCTGTTGTCATTTTGAACCCTGCTGTTGAATCATCTATTGCTGCTGATCTTATTTCCTTCTTATTGCACTCTAAATTCCAGGTACACGTTTGAATCTCCTTTGTTGTAACTCCGAGTTTGAAACTGGAATAAAAATGCTCAACTATTTGCTCCTGAACCATGCTTGCCTGGACTGTGATGTATTAGTTGATCAATAGGTGTTAGTTAATGTGTAATTATCTAGTTTGTATTAACATGAAACAATAGGCCATGGACTGTATAATTAGGACTATTTCGAATTGCTTTTGGACTGTTGTTAGACTATTTTGGACCGTATTGGACATTATTGATGAAGTGTAAGTATTTAGTGATAATAGATTCAATGTGGTTGAAACTGATCATGTAAGCTTTATGTGCTGGATTAAATGGCAGTGCATAGTCATGGTTAGTACAATAAATGCAGGACAATTGCGAGATTCATGCTAGTTTAGATGGATATAGTATTTATTTAGGTTCTATTGCCATCTATCCGTGCGTAAATCCTTGAGTATCCTTTAAAGTTTATGTCCAGTTTTTAAACGTCAGTTTGAAGTTCTATGTATAAATATTATGTGAGCTCGTAAATAATTGTATGAGTTCCCGTTGTATCAGTTGGCATTAGCTTAGTATGGAATCCCTTTGATTAAATTTTAAAGGTTTGCTAAAAAAAAGACTTGATTACTTTTACTTCAAACCTGTACATCACCTTTGTTTGTCCCCTATCTGTACTCAAATGAACCTGATTGATTTTGTATCGAAAAAGCTAAATTTTCAGTGTTACATGCTTGTGTTAAAATCAAAAACTTGTTTGAACTGTTGAGTTTGAAATTCGATTCTGGATCCAAAATAACAGCTGGGCGGCATGAGCTTAGGCCCAGTTATACAAGAATTAGCCCAGTATTTGTAAACTGATATTTGCCCATTAGTCTATTGATGGAGTCTCTTGCGAATTGGGCTCACGCTGAGGCCCAGTTGTGATACAACTTTTTATGAAGCTAACTGCTTATTTTTCTTATTCCTGCAAAATGCTAAGGGTTGGACGTCATAATATTAATTTGGTAGTTTGGGTTTAGGGCTCGCTAATTAAGTAGCATGCTCGAATTAAGAGGTTCTCCTCTTGTTCGGGTGTGGACTTGAACTGGAGGACCAAAATCCTTGCACACTTCAAATAATAGCAATTGAGGGTATTAATTAATTAGGCCCTTTTAGAGACAAATTATATAGAAAATCGCAGTTTGCTTTAGACTGGCCTTAAATAATAAAATGATGTGAGCCCCGCCAAACAAAACGCATAAATTGCGGGGCCCTCTTTAAATGCTTATAGTAAAATACTTAGATTTCGGGGTATGCCATTTAGCGAATTTCACGGTCTCCCGCAAAGATAATAACCCGTTAGTCGCTTTAGGCGCGCTTTTAATAATTTTACCTTCTTAAATATGGGTGTGTACTTCATGCAACCCAAATCCAAATTCCAAAACATTGAATAAGAATGTGTCAAAGATTCGGGTGCATTTCATGTGACGTGATCCAAAAATTCATTTTTAAACGATGTTCGCTTTCTTAAAAATTAACTAAAAGCGGTAAATAACACTAAAGTTGCACTGTAGGTTGGAACATGAATAAAAATCAGATTTTAGCCATTTATAATAATTTAAGCGACCGTGCTAGAACCACGGGATCCAGGGGTTCATAACACCTTCCCTCGGGTCAACAGAATTCCTTATTCAGAATTTCTGGTTCGCTGACTCCAACTAGGAAGTCGAAATTTTCCTCGATTTGGGATTCAAGTTAAACATGTGACTTGGGACACCAAAAGCCAATCCTATCCCAAGTGGCTATTCTAAAAACAAATAAAGAATCCCATTTCGAATAATGTCACTTTAAATAAAAAAAACCCTTATACATTATCCTTCGGGGTAGGTGTGTAAAAAAGGAGGTGTGACAGGGGGTCGTGACTAAACAATGACATGTACATGTTGAGCATAGTTGTAACGACCCGACCGGTCATTTTGAGCCCTAGCATGTCATTCAGCAGTCTGAGGCCATGAGCAGCTTCATTTCAAGTGTTATGACTTATACGTGTGGTCGGAATTGAATTTCGGGAAGTCCAGAGTTGATTTGGAAAGAGAATTCTTATTTTGGAAGCTTAAAGTTCAAAGAATGAACTAGGATTGGAATTTTGAGTAAACGAACTCGGAATCAAAATCTAAAGATTCCAGCAGGTTCGTATGATGATTTTGGACTTGGGCGTATGCCCGGATCGGGTTTTGGATGACCAGGGAGCGTTTCGGCGCCTATTGTGGAAGTTGGCATTTTGAAAGAAATTTCATAAGTTTGGTTTGAAGTGCATTTCAGTGTTATCAATGTCCGTTTGGAATTCTGAGATTGTGAATAGTTTCGTATGGTGATTCTGGAGTTGGGGGCGCGATTGGAAGTGAATTCGGAGGCCCGTATGTCCCTTTGAAGCCATTTGGCTAAAGATACAAATTTGAAGGTTTTTGAGAAGTTTGATCGGAAGTAGAATTTTTGATATCGGGGTTAGAATCTGATTCCGGAAGTGGGAGTAGGTCCGTAATGTCAAATATGACTTGTGTGCAAAATTTGAGGTCAATCGGACGTGATTTGATAGGTTTAAACACCGAAAGTAGAATTTTGGAATTTTGAAGTTCATAAAGCTTGAATCGGGGTGTAATTCATGATTTTAACGTTGTTTGATATTTTTTGAGGCCTCGAGCAAGTCCGTAATGCGTGTTGAGATTGGTTGGTAGGTTTGGTTGGGGTCCCGGGCGCCTCGGATGGATTCCGGGTAGTTAATGGATCGAAAAAATGGAATTTGGGAAGACTGAAGGTTGCTGCTTCTTTCATAACCGCATCTGCGATTCTTGGACAGCAGAAGCGGGACCGCATAAGCGGGACCGCAGATGCGGTCGAAATCTCGCAGAAGCGGAAAGGGGGCCAGGCCCAAGGAAACCGCAGAAGCGGTTCCACTTAAGCATCCCCCGGACCGCAGAAGCGGTCCAGCTCCCTCTTGCCCAAAGCCGCAGAAGCGGTCAAAAGCCGCCGAAGCGGTATCTGCAGAAGCAGAAAATGCACCGCAGAAGCAAAAATACCTGGAGGCAGAAGGTTATTTTAAATCGGGAGTTGGTCATTTCTCTCCCATTTTCCACTTGGTATGGGCGATTTTGGAGAGCTTCAAGAGGGGATTTTCGTCATCAATGTTAAGGTAAGTTATCCCCACCTATTTTGAGTCAAATACATCAATTTTGTATGGATCTGGGCATCAAAATTAGTATAAAAATTGAGGTTTTGGTGGAAAACCTAGAAAAATATATTCTTGGAATTTAGCCACGTTTTTGAGTATGGAAGTAAGAGAAAATCATATATTTGAGTTCGTGAGTTCATGGGTAAACTTTATCTTCAAAACAATTTTGGATTTCCGGGCACGTGGGCCCGAGGGCATTTTGGTCAACTTTTTTATCGGAGTTAGGAATTGCTATAAATTAGATTGTAATGGATAATTGAGCATATATTAATGGATTTTTATAATCATTAACCAGTTTTTGAGCATTGTGCGTTGGTGCAAGTCTTCGGAGGAGTTGTAGAATGGCGGTTATGAGTCTTCGGAGCGAGGTGAGTCTCCTTTCTAACCTTGTAAGAGGGAATTGTCACCATAGTTGAAATAATTGATTATGTGCTCCAATATGTGGGGGCTACGTACGCACGAGGTGACGAGAGTCCGTGCGTAGCTACTATTATGGTATTGTCCAGGTAGTTAGGACCCATAAGCATGTTATACTTGGATTATTTATGAACCCATTGATAGCTTGAATTGTTTAAATCACCTTGGATTGGTAAAGGCATTTAAAAATAGATTAAACATCATTTTTCCTGAATTGTTAAAAAGATAAATTGTCTTATTTGGATAAAATATCCCCGATGAATTCTTAATTGGCTACTTAAGCATGTATTTTATGTATACCTGCGTCACATGCATGATTCGCGAGTAGGGTATATGTTTATTTATGGAATGGGCCAAAAGCCTCGGCAGATTAAATAGGTGCATCTATGGTTCGGGCCGTTCGACCTTCTGCAATGCACATTTTACATTTCTATTGGATCGGGTCGTCGCCTCAGTGTGATTTGCGCATGTTATTTTTCGTTTAGGAATTTTAAATGTAAAATTTGCCTTCGTGGCTTGATATAAATTGATAAAATAATAAAGAATAAACCTTGGAAGCCCTTGATTAATTGTTGAAGGTTTTTACCTATTTTCTGTCTTCGCGAATTAGAACTACTATATAAATCCATGATCTTTCCTCACATTTCTAGGATATCGATAATCGACCTCTAGTAAGTGTCGAAGTTGACCGTCCCGTCTCTACTTCTTGGAGATTAGGCGGGATACTCATTGATCGCTGTTTACGTACTCATACTACACTTCTGTGCATTTTTGTTGTATAGGTATATGTATCTCTAGTAGCCTACTGAGCGTAGCAGCACGAATGATTCTGGGACTAGGTTAGTTGCATTGTTCAAGGCGACCCGCAGCTAGTGTAGTTCCTTTCAGCATTTTTATATTTATTCCCTGTCCACTGTATTTCGGACAGATGCTATATTTTATTTTCCTTATCAGTAGTTGCTCATGCACTTGTGACACCGGGTTCTGAGATAGTTTTTGAAAGATGTTTATCAGTAGTTATCACTTAATTTGAATTAAGTAGAGATTGTTTTAATTATGAAAAATGGAAGAAAAAATCCTAGATTTTCAAAGGTATTAAAAAGGAATTTAATTGATAATTTAGTTGGCTTGCCTGAAAGAGGTGTCTGGCGCCACCACGACCCTTAGTGGATTTTGGGTCGTGACAACATGGTATTAGAGCACTAGGTTCCCGTCGGTCTCACGAGTCATGAGCAAGTCTAGGAGAGTCTCATGGATCGGTACGGAGACATCTGTACTTATCCTCGGGAGGCTACAGGGCTTTTAGGAGTACTTCTCTTATTGATTTCCTTATCGTGCGGTGAAATTCCTTTGAAAATTAGCATAAAAATTGAGATTTTGGTGGAAAACCTAGAAAATTATATTCTTGGAATTTAGCCACGATTTTTAGTATGGAAGTAAGAGAAAATCATATATTTGAGTTCGTGAGTTCATGGGTAAACTTTATCTTTAAAAAAAAATTTGGATTTCCGGGCACGTGGGCCCGAGGGCGTTTTGGTTAACTTTTCGATCGGAGTTAGGAATTGCTATAAATTAGATAGTAATGGATAATTGAGCATATATTAATGGATTTGTATAATCATTGACTAGTTTTAGAGCATTGTGCGTTGGTGCAAGTCTTCGGAGGAATTGTAGAATGCCGGCTATGAGTCTTCGGAGCAAGATGAGTCTCCTTTCTAACCTTGTAAGAGGGAATTGTCCCCATAGGTGAAATAATTGATTATGTGCTCCTATATGTGGGGGCTACGTATGCACGAGGTGACGAGAGTCTGTGCGTAGCTACTATTATGCTATTGTCCGGGTAGTTAGGACCCATAAGCATATTATGCTTGAATTGTATATGAGCCCATTGATAGCTTGAATTGTTTAAATCACCTTGGATTGGTAAAGGAATTTAAAAAGAGATAAAACATCATTTTTCCTGAATTGTTAAAAAGAGAAATTGTCTTATTTGGATAAATATCCCCGATGAATTCTTAATTGGCTACTTGAGCATGTATTTTATGTGTACCTGCATCGCATGCATGATTCGCGAGCGGGGTATGTGTTTATTTCTGGAACGGGCCGAACGCCTCAGCAGATTAAATAGATGCATATATGGTTCGGGCCGTTCAACCCTCGGCAGTGCACAGTTTATATTTCTGTTGGATCGGGCCATCGCCTCGGTGTGATTTGCGCATGTTATTTTTCGTTTGGGAATTTTAAATATGAAATTTGCCTTCGTGGCTTGATGTAAATTGATAACATAATAAAGAATAAAACTTGGAAGCCCTTGATTGATTGTTGAAGGTGTTTACCTGTTTTCTGGATTCGCGAATTAGAACTACTATATAAATCCATGATCTTTCCTCACATTTCTAGGATATTGATAACCGACCTCTAGTAAGTGACGAAGTTGACCGTCTCGTCTCTACTTCTTCGAGATTAGGTGGGATACTCATTGATTATACGTTGTTTATGTACTCATACTACACTTCTATGCATTTTTGTTGCACGGGTATATGTATCTCTAGCAGCCTACTAGGCGTAGTAGCGCAGATGATTCTGGCGCCCGGGTACACTATCAGGATCATCCTCATCAAGTCGCTTCTTTATGTGAGGATGCGCTGCAGCATAATCGTCGATAAAGATGGCAGGATCGGTAGAAGGGGTCGTCGGTCCGCCAGCAACCTATAAAACAATTAGTAAGCTTAGTATATGAAAATGTATAAGTAATGTGCGTGTTAAGTCAAAAATATTTCTTACCATGGTCTTGTCGGGCTCCTGAATATAAGCATATGTGGTGTCCGCATCATCGCATAAAGTGTGCTACGTGATAGGCTGGGACGAAGCCTTAATAAGAAAATTAAAAATTAATTTACTGCCAATCATTAAGGAAAAAAATGAATTATAATTTAATAGTAATACAAATATACCTGCGCCTGTGATAGATCCGCAGCAACCGCCGGGGACGAGCCAAAACTAAACCTGCGCCCACCATCCACTTCTCGGGTCGGCCGATCCTCAGTTGCGGTAGATGGACCCGAAAAGAACTGCTCTACATCTCCGTCAAATTTACAAATGATCACAATGGATTTGATGGGGTGACTTGCGATGCTAACAGCTCCAGCTGAAGGTTGTACGACGGTATGCTGCAGGATGGCTCGTCTTGATGAAGGATGTAACCCTGCTGATCATCTCCATGATCCTCATCAAGTGTCTCAACACCCCCTAGCTGGGGACCACCTCGTCGCTGTCCCCCATGACCCCGTAGGGCACCCCTGCCTCGTGGGACAGTCATGTCTCGTGGGGCAGCCCTACCTCGTGCTCGACCTCTGCCTCGTGCAACAGGCCTACCTCGATGGTGTTGCTCTGGTGCCACATACTCAGTAGCGTGATCTAACCTCTCATCCTCGCTGGCTCGCTGCAGTGTCCGGTGAGCCAGCTCTACCATTCAACGGCAATACTAAGCAACTGCGGGATTGTCGGCATGCTGTTGCATCTGCAGTCCTAACCGGTACACTACATGATGACCTTGCCTGCACAACATTTGAAATATTAATTACATAATGCTATATCACAGTTATAAGAATGGGTTCCAAAAAAAACATACCAGTACCTCGTGCCTCCCAGCGTATGGTCTGTACTGACTGCTAGCTTGATGAACGAGGTTCGCGATCATCAGTCGGGTGTGATGGCGGTACCATGACATATACATCTCAATAGTTGCCGCCTGGATCTGTGAAGGTGGGTCAGAACCAAGTCCTCTCGCTGGTCCCAAGTATGGACCTGCGCCTCTAGCCATGCTACAAATGCATCGCCCACCCTCGAACGATCATCTCGCTGATAATGTGTAGCTTCTCATGTAGGACCCTCGGTATAGTCTGCGGACAGTCAAAATGACGAAGTACCCGCTCTGTGGCATGATGCTCTACAACATCGAGGCACATCGGCGGGACGAAAGTGCTCCAAATCAGTCGGTCGATAGTGCAATGATCGGGCAAGCCAGCCATCAACTCGTCGATGTATGGCGTCTAAATGAACTATCAAATAATAGCATCCTTGTGAGTATGCGCAACACAAGTGAATTTATAACAATTAAGTTTAGGTAACATATTTACTTGTGCGGCCTCTAGCATATCCAACATACCCCTGACAAGGGGGAGATTATGATGAGCATCGGTAGCTCGGTAGTCTCCAAGCTGGAGAACCCACCTCCTAGCTAGAGGGTGAAATGGAGGTGCTATATCCGAAGCTAGTGGGGGTAGAGGTGGCTGCAACGGCAGAAACCGCTCCCAGGCCCGAACCTAACATACAAGGTCGACGTAAAATTTAAGAGTCATTTTGACTATATAGAATGAATAGAGTATTCGAATATGTTCTCACCTGTAGAAGCGGCAGAAAACCACATACGTCGCTTTGGGCCCCCATGCTAGCCCACACATACTCCTGTACAGGGAAGCGAGACCAACAGCACCGTAGCGGTATTAGGGTAACTCATCTAGCTGGTGAAGATGAAGTAGAAATCACACACTTACTAGATTTCCCGAAGTGTTCGAGGACAAGACACCCACAAAAAAAAGAGCACCGCCAACCTCGTGTACCGGTGAATATGTAGATCCTCTGTCTCACCGGTGATGTTGGGGTGCAATACCTCCATATGCTGTCTAATAGCTATAACAGAAATGCGACTACCCCCTAAAGTTGCAGCCTCTCCCTGTGGCCTGAAACCAGTGAACTACTACAGTAAGTCCAAATACTGGGAACGCATCATAGATCATATATACTGTGATAGTGCAATGGTCAGTCCATCGGTAGGCAGCCCATATAAAACCTGAACATCTTGAAGCGTGATGGTGGCCTCGCCAATGGGCAGGTGGAAAGTGTGCGTCTCTGGTCACCACCGCTCTATCAACACCGTGATCAGAGACCAGTCGAGCTGCATCCGCTCAATCTCAAAAATCCTATAGAAGCCCGTAACACGCAGGCACTGGACTACGCGGGAATGAAAACCTCTCTCCCTGATAAAGTTCCACACGTTGTTCACTCTCCTAGCGTAGAGAGTCTGCTCCACTAGCTGTCCATCCCATATGTAGGCGGACATATGATCGCCCTGTAACACTAATATCTTATCCGAGAAAGGTCCAGGATGCACATGCGGCACGTCCTTGTCATCTACTATAACTTAAACAATATTAATTTTGTTTTAGTTTTATAAATTAAATATTTAATTATTTAATTGGACATAGTATATATCTATGGGTTTCAGGCTCAATATTTGAGGCTCAGTAGCACCAAGCTATCATGAATTCTTATGTGTGTAAATTTCAATAATTTTAGAATTTTTTTTAGTTTAATAAATTAAATATTTAATTATTTAATTTGACAGAGTACATATCTATGGGTTCCATGCTCGATATTTGAGGCCCAAAAGCATCAAGCTATCCTGAATTTTTATGTGTCAATTTCAATATTTTTAGAATTTTGTTTTAGTTTTATAAATTAAATATTTAATTATTTAATTGGACAGAGTATATAACTATATTTTTCAGGCTCGATATTTTGTGTCCCAGCAGCACCATGCTATCTTTAATTCTTATGTGTGTCAATTTCAACATTTTTAGAATTTTATTTTAGTCTTATAAATTAAATATTTAATTATTTATTTGAACAGAGTATATATCTATGGGTTCCAGACTCGATATTTGAGGCCCAGTAGCACCAAGCAATCTCAAATTCTTATGTGTATCAATTTCAATATTTTTAGAATTTTATTTTAGTTTTACAAATAAAATATTAATTATTTAATTGGACAGAGTATATAACTATATTTTTCAGGCTTGATATTTGTGTCCCAGTAGCACCATGCTATCCTTAATTCTTATGTGTGTCAATTTCAATATTTTTAGAATTTCATTTTATTTTTATAAATTAAATATTTAATTATTTATTTGGACAGAGTACATATCTATCGGTTTCATGCTCGATATTTGAGGTCCGGTAGCACCAAGCTATCCTAAATTCTTGTGTGTGTTAATTTCATATTTTTAGAATTTTTTTTAGTTTAATAAAATAAATATTTAATTATTTATTTGGACAGAATATATATTTGTAACGATCCGACCAGTCGTTTTGAGTACTAGCGCTCCGTTCAGTAGTCGGAGGCCATGGACAACTTCATTTTAGGTATTATGACTTGTACGCGTGGTCGGAATTGAATTTCGAGAAGTCCAGAGTTGATTTGGGAAGAGAATTCTCATTTCGAAAGCTTAAGTTGAAAGAAATGAACTAGGATTGGAATTTTGAGTAAACGACCTCGGAATCGAGATCCGAAGGTTCCAGCAGGTTCGTATGATGATTTCGGACTTGGGCGTATATCTGGTGCAGGTTTTGGATAACCCGGGAGCGTTTTGGCGTCTATTGTGGAAGTTAGCATATTAGAAGAAATTTCATAAGTTTGGTTTGAAGTGCATTCCGGTATTATCAATGTCCGTTTGGAATTCCAAGATTGGGAATAGCTCCGTATAGTGATTCTGGAGTTGGGGGCGCGATCGAAAGTAAATTCGGAGGTCCGTAGACCATTTTGAAGCCATTTGGCTAAAGATAGAAATTTTAAGGTTTTTGAAGAGTTTGACTGGGGGTTGACTTTTTGATATCGGGGTCGGAATCAAATTCCGGAAGTTGGAGTAGGACCGTAATGTCAAATATGACTTGTGCGCAAGATTTGAGGTCAATCGGACATGATTTGATAGATTTAATCATCGGAAGTAGAAGTTGAAAAGTTCAAAGATCATAAAGATGGAATCGGGGTGTGATTCGTGATTTTAGCGTTGTTTGATGTGATTTAAAGCCTCGAGCAAGTCCGTAATGTGTTTTGGGATTGGTTGGCATGTTTGGTTGGGGTCCCGGGGGCCTCGGGTGAATTCCGGGTGGTTAACGGTTCAAAATTTTGACTTTGAAGAGGTGCTCAAGCATCTGGTTGCTGGTATTTTTGCTTCTGCGGTTGGGTGACCGCAGAAGAGGATCCGCAGAAGCAAACGAGTGGTCGGAGAACCGGTTTTGGACTAGGGCTTGGGGGACCGCAGATGCGGTTAAGGCTCCGCAGAAGCGGGACCGCAGATGCGGAGGTGAGGTCGCAGAAGCGGAAAATGGGGCCAAGCCCAGGACCGCAAAAGCGGCCAATAATCTGCAAAAGCGAAACCGCATAGGCGGTTATATTTCCGCATAAGTGGAAACCACTGAAGACAGTGGCCTTCATTTATTCGGGCTCAATGTCATTTTTGCTCATTTCTCACTTCATGGGGCGATTTTTGGAGAACTTCAAAGAGGAGTTTCGTCATCTATGTTAAAGTAAGTTATCGCCATTACTTTTGAGTTAAATACATCAATTACATATGGATTTAAGTATGGAAATTAGAGTAAATATTGGGGTTTTGGTTGAAAACCTAAAAAATTATAAATCTTAGATTTTAGCCACGATTTTGAGCATGGAATTAGGAGAAAATTATATATTTGAGTTCCCAAGATTATGGGTAATCTTTATCTTCGAGAAATTTCGGATTCCGGGCACGTGGACCCGAGGACATTTTGGTCAACATTTCGTTCGGGGTTAGGAATTGTTATAAATTGAGTTGTAAGGTATAGTTGAGCATATATTAATGTATTTGTATGATCATTGGCAAGTTTCGGGGCGTTGTGCGTTGGTTCAAGCCTTCGGAAGGATGTATAATGCCGGTTGCGAGTATTCGGAGCGAGGTGATTTTCCTTTCTAATTCTGTGAGGGGGAAATTACCCCATAGGCAAGTTAAATTGATTATGTGCTCCTAGTTGTTGGGGCTACGCGCTCACGAGGTGACAAGAGTCCATGCGTAGCTACTATTATGCTATTGTCCGGGTATTTTAGGATCCAAAAAGCTTGTTATATGTGGATAAATTGTGGGATCATTGATGGCTTAGATTGCTTAAATCACATAAATTAATAATTAGATTTTCTAAAAGACTTAAGCTTCGTTTTTCCCAAATTAATAAAGAGAATTGACCTATCCTGGATATTTTCTCCACGTTGACTTCCTGATTGTTTATCTGTCTGTGTGTGTTTATTTTGGAACGGGCCGAACGCCTCGGCAGATTAATAGATGCGTCGTCGACCCTCGGCAAGTGCACATTTATTTCTGTTGGATCGGGTCGTCGCCTCTGTATGATTTGCGCATGCTTATATGGCTGCCTGGATTTATTTAAGCTGTTACATTCCTCACTATGGCTCGAGATCATATTGTTAAAAATGAAAATAAATCTTGGAAATTTCCTATGAAAGAATTACGTGTTTACTTGTTTCCTCTACTTGGATAAAAATTATGTTAGAAAATAAATCCACTGTTGATATGTATATTGAGAATAAATAACCGTTGGACCATTAGAGTGTGTCAAAGTTGACCATCTCGTCTCTACCCCTTCGGGATTAGGCG